>JAOQMS010044612.1:0-10122 GCA_027563885.1 Erythroxylum longipes | reverse complement strand
CAAGTACTGCTTTAATTATTCAAATTGATATGATGCCATGTGGAGTACTGTAGTGATCGCACGTAGCGCTCCCTTATTATAGGATGTGTATCGGAATGACCTACGGGCGTCCCGGTGCGTACCCTATGGTGAGGGGGTGTTACAACGTGAACGACCCGTGCACTTGCGGAATTTACCAAGGTTATAAATATTAAAACTTAGCGCGTGTAACCTTGCGAACATGTATCTGTCTTCATGCAATATGCTCATATTTCACATATCATTAAGTTGTCAATCATATGATTATTCAATCATTTACATATATATACATCGTGTTTCAATGCATGCTCAATTAACCATCTGGGTATGTATTAATATACTAAGATCTTGACTGAACTTATACACTTTCAGATCATTCAAACTTTATAGCTTGTATACTACCATTTTACAATTAGGTTTATACCTTAAGTAAGCTTAACTTATTCATCAATCACATACGTTCATATAATTATCCAATTCTCACTCACAAATACTTCATGTTCTCCAATGTTTATTCATTTATATCTAATACACATTACTCATATCCTTTGAATCATATTTGCATTCATAAGAACATCTTAATTCCTTTAACAACTTATAATTTCCAGATTTCAATACATTGATATCAAAGCAATCCATTCCTTAAGTTATGACATCAATTAACAACCTAAACTTATCAAACCCTTAACCAATGAATTAAGCAACAATTTATGTTTACTTCAAGCCTCAATTAAGTCCAAATACACCAATGGAAAGTGACTTATCCTTATGTGGTTCAAAAATTACACAAAACAGAAAATATCATTACAAAACATTGCCCAGGATCGTGGTGGACCTTCCTACGATCGTGGGATGAGTGACCAGAAAGTGCTCTATTCAATTTCCCTCAATTTTCCACGGATGATATCATTTACTTAGGATCATCATTAACACTTCAAAATTTCCAAAATTCATACTCTTAAAAGCTACTTCAATTCATATTAATATAGCTTCCATTTTGGTTACATTAAATCTCTCTAAATTATATTCATTTATGTCACTAACAGTTATTTTTACACATACACTAACACACCCAATTTTCTAGATTCGAAACACCTTCATAATATTCCATTAACTATACCTCAATTCCTTATCAATTTTATCTCAAATTCTAGCTCGAAATTATTCATTTAACAGCTCATAAACTATTGTCTTTCATGCATAAAAAAACAAAACAGAAACTATGATTCATGCACTATTTTCCAGCACTACTTCAATATCAATACTACTTTCAATCCATCCCTAATCATTCATAATAAAGGTTCTATTAAAACATACCATAATAGATTAGTATTTCACTTCCTTACTTAGCTCTAATGCCACCTTAAGATCATCTTTCTTAAGCTTACTTGTATGTAAGATCATTTCAAGAACAAGATGAAAGTAGGATAGATTTCAGCAAAGGCAAAGATATTTTGGGTGGAAATGCTTAGCAACTCCAATGTGTGAGTGAGACGTCTATGTTACAATAGTGACAGGGAGAAAAAGGAGAGTCTTCAGCAGAAACAGAACAATTGAAGATGACTATGCCATTGCCATGTGTAAGATGAGTGTTCTTACATGAAGGACACTTGTCACATTAAGAAGCAAGTTACATTCGCTATCCCTAGCTGGCACACTTATCCTTTTATAAGGTTGCCATTTGTCACTTATATTTACTGCCATTTGTCAATCAATTTATAGGCTTAGTCATCCTAATTTCCCACATTTCAACTTGTATTACCACTTGACATTTTTCCTAGACTAGGTTTACATATTAATTCATTAATTTTTTAATTGTACCAATTAATTCCAAATTGCAATTTGTAATCCATCAATTCTTGTTATTATTGCCACTTAAAATTTTCCTAGACTAGGTTTACATATTAATTCATTAATTTTTCAATTATACCAATTAATTCCGAATTGGAATTTGTAATCCATCACTTCTTGTTATTGTTAGGATATCACATTATATACCTCTAAATTGATGTGAATGTGAATAAATTTTTGTGGATTGATTGAGAAAAACAGAGATATAGGTAAAAATGACAAGATTTAAAGTGTACAAGCAAAGTTGGAAGAAAACCAAAATTTACTATTACCTTAAGAAATTGAACTTGGAACTGGAATGGTTGTTTAATTATCGTGTTAAGAGCTTATGATTTAGAATAAGATCTAATATCAGAATCTAATGATGGTTACATATCTTATATTGTTGAATTAATTGAGGACATAATTATGTAAGATGAAATAAATGATAGCGATAAATGTAGAAGTCCTCAAGGTTAAGTTGATCAGTTATTATGAGTGCACATATGATGGTGTGGTTATCTTGACGAATAATGATACTAAGAACATATGTATTACATGCGTGGATATTGTATAGGGAGCGATTTATGACATATTGATTGCTCTTAAGTCTTAGTTTCCATAAGTAAAATTTTGAGATGAATCAGAATAGAGCAGTGGAAGCATGAATTTATGTGGATATATTGAAATAGTAACTACTAAGGATAAGTAATTTGTATAGTCATAAAATACTCAAATGTTATCCATAATCAATTTATATTAAGGTATCATCAACACAAGATCTTAATTGGTGACTTTTTGAAAATAAATTTTTAGATAAGATGCAATGATCTTGATGGTACATACCAAGGCATAAGAGTAAATGTGCATGCCTATTGCTTCCCGAGCTTTAGTATATAGAACATTCTAATTATGTGAGATATGATAGTAATTAATCTTATTGAGATATTATGAATGGCTGAAAAGCAACGACGACGATAGTTGAGTGATAAGGATTTCATGAATAGTACAGATAACTAAGGAAAGAAATCTTCTTTTTATGAGAACTTTCACTGAATTGTACCATGGAGACCAAATGTCCATTTCTAGGAATGAATAAATATTGAACGAATCAGAAGTAAATATTGGAGTTAGACGGATATAAGACTCAAGCACAAGTAGTTGAATATACTGTAGAGAGTGCATGTATTTTGTTTGCTGTAAACTATCTAAACTACGTTATTGCGTGCTTGAATTTGAGATGACACCATTGTTATTCCTAAAAGGACTTAGATCCATAACAGCTCAAGAAGTTGAGATTGTAAATAATGTGAATTATAAGGAGAAACTAGTAAAAATGGTTGGATATTAGGTTAATCCGTTGGGGAATTTGAGGAATCGAGTAATTAAAGAAATCATTCGAGAGAAGAAGCTAAATGTGAGACTGAGAAAAAACATAAGACAACATTACCCCTATCTGTTGAATCAGTTAGTTAAAAATTTCAAAGATGAAATGTCTTAAAGGGGGGAGAGTTGTAATATCCCGTCTCTTGAATTGTTGACGGATTAAAGTGCTAGATTACTGAATCTTATGACTTGCATCATATAGAATAAATTTGGTACATTTATGACATGATTTTATGATTTCAGTCATATGCATGATAATAGCATACACACATGAATTATGATTTAGACAAATTGCATTCAATTGACATATTCCGTGGTATGAAACTAAAATGAATGTGACATGAATGTGCATTTCCAATGTTTTTTACTTTGGTTTCCAATAACAAGAATTGATGGATTACAATTAGCAATTTAGAATTAATTGTTACAATCAAGAGATTGATGAATTAAAATATACATTTAGTTTAGGAAAAATGTCAAGTAGCAAAACAAGTTGTTATATGGAAAGTTAGGATGACTAAGCCTATAAAATGAATGACATTTGGCATGGAAAATTAACTGAAAATGGCTTAGAGGTTGAGTGACAAATGGCATGTTGGATCGAAAACAAAAACATGCTTGGTTTGGCTAAATAGTATATTTCAAAAAAATTTCCAAAATCAAAACACAACAGAAGTGTAAATACCAAATCAACATGCTTTTAATCCATATATGATACGATATAAGGAAAATAAATAAAATAAGAACAAGATCATAATATTACTGACTCCTTGCTACAACTTTGACTCCTCGCTGCTGTGTCCTCAACCAATCGGATTTTCCACTTGTTCTCCTTTGACAACTTGGTTATCAAAATCCTTTTGTGGGAAAGGAGAAGAAAAATAATTGAAGACTTTGTTTTTCTATCTTCGGCTAGCTAAGATAACAAAATGAATAGCTTCTCTTTTTCTATATGCGACAGTTTTGAGAGCTTAGAGAGCATAACACCTCTCGTACATTTTAGCATCAAATGCTAAGTCAATTGTCCTTACATGTACAACACTTAGACGTTATCTAACATCATAATGTTTTCGTGCAAGGTGCTTTAAAAACCAACCACTAAAACCATTTATGAAAGAGCATTACTGAATGGAGTATTGGGAGATAGTGGAGAGAGTTAGGATAGCACATGTTTATTTTAGCAAATCATACTAAAAGCCATGCATCACCAAATGAGTTGTACGTTATCTTACATTAAAACTAACCATCCATTCCTTAATCAAAAGAATGGCTGCACATTTTCTATTCACTACCACATTTTATTCTTTAATTAACCATTAAATCATTTAATGAGGAGAAGCATGGTCGAATGGAGTATTGGGATAGAGAAAAAAATGCACACATCATTCTTTAATCAAAAGAATGCTTTCTATCCACTTTCATTCATATAGAATGCTAAAATAGATGTACATTACATGGTATTAAAATAAGCCAACAACACCATTTAAGAAGATAAGTTGCCATTTATATGACATATCCCTAAAAAAATTTTGGATGGCTAGTGTAGGACATCATTGATCTCACGATTTCCAATAGAGTCATATTCCTCCTTTAGGAATAAGACTCTGATACCACTTCTAGTTTTATATTACTCTTGTGGTTGTCCATAGAAAATTGATTTACCTTGTAAATTTTTCTTCGTTTGGTTTATAACAAGGAGGGTGGCCTATCATCACCATGTTTCCTACTTGTCTTCTTTTTTTCTATTTGCAAAATTCTGTAATTTTGAAGACAGAGTAGCCATAGATCGAAGAAAAGAAGGTAAATGCTTTCGGTTTTTATTTTGTGTTAATGGTAGTTTTTATTTTGATTAAATTGTGTTAATTTTATATTTTTTTTAAGTGCTAGAATTTTTTTTTTACTATTTACAAATTAGTTTTTTTTCAAAATGCCATTAACTTGTTTTTATCGAACAAGATGGGTCGTGCAAGCAAAGAGTTCGAAGCGGAAAATCCAAGTCTAAGAAGAATTTTTGGGCCTAAAGGCCTTGTAATTTTCTTTAATTTTCTAGGATGAACAACCAAAAGTAGCTATTTATTCATGAGATGAATGGATGCAAATAATATGTGATATTATGTGAACGTATGCCATTTTGAAAAATTGCCAACCCTAGGTTTTACCATGCATTCATTATGTATGAGATATATAATGAAACAATATAGGAAGGTTAATAAATTGCATCTAGACAAGATGGGATTAATTAAAACTTAAAGACCGAAAAAGATTAAGTGGGAGAGGATGCTCATGTGAGAGTCCAAGGTCTCCATGCGATGGCCCATTTGCATGTGGTGAAGTGTTACTCCCTACTGAAGGACATGAATCCTAGAACTTACGTGGTTTGGGTCTCTTAAAGGATAAGTCTACTTATTGGTAGCAAATATGACCTCGCACCGAGGCATGGTTTGCAAGTACCTTTAGTAGATGAATTAAATGGTTGCACACTCAACATGGTTTATCAATAACCTGCCCACCATAGCTCTGTTGATAAATGCATGGACCAAAATATGGCGCTTCTCAAAGAGTTAGGCATGAATATGCTTGGTAGCTTTTTGAGTGGGAGGGTCCCAGTTTTTCTTTTAATAGATAAGATGGCCCACCGTCACTTAGTCCATTATAGAAAGAAAAATAACCTTCATATAAAGATTTATTTTTTAAGTATTATAAAATCTATCATCATGCATACATGCATCAAGATTTTATACAAAGTTCCAATATTTTTGACTAGTATGCTCATTCTTTAATAATTTGTATTTTCAAACATAATTACTACAATATGAATCCACTTGCAATGCTCTTGACTAATAACAAATTGGAAAACGGAAAAATTTTTAATGAATGGAGACGTAACCTCGTCATCATTCTCAAATACGAACAAATTTCATGGGTATTAACGGACAATGAGCCTGCACCTTTGAGTGACAAATCAACTCCTAAGCAAGTCCAGCAATATGAGCAATGGCAGAATACTGATAAGACTGCCAAGTGCTATATTTTGGCTCCTGTCAGTGCAGTGCTGTTACAGGTATGTAAAATGCTGTTGCAATGGTCCATCACCTACATGAGATGTTTGGTGTGAGGACCAGGTCTATAAGGGTGAAAGCTATCCAAACCTTTCATAATATTAGACAAAAGCCTAGTGAATCGGTGCGGGATTATAAGCTTAAGGTAATCTCTGCGGTTATTGAGGTGGAGTTGTTGGGGAAGAAATGGAAGTGGAAACACAGATGATCATAATCATCAACAGCTTAAACTCTTCTTTTCAGCAGTTTAAGTTAGACTATGAGCTCAACACCAAGGATTACACCTTGAGTGAGTTGATGAATACTCTCCAGAATACGGAGGAGATATTAAATATCAGGGCCAATGGGCCAGAGGCTCATATAGCATCTTCTTCTAAGCCCAAGGGTAAGGAGAAGAAGGGTGCAAAGAAAGGGAAGGCCCACATAGGGGTCAAGGCCTAACCCATAAAAAAGAACGCTAAAGAGGACACCAAGGGAAAGTGTTTCCACTGTGGTGAGAAGGGCCACTGGAAGAGGAACTGTGCGGTCTACCTTGAGACCCTCAAGAGCAAACAAGGTATGGATTTCCTAAGTTTATTAGGAACTAGAAATGTGGCAGATTCATCTGATTCTTGGATATTAGATTTAGGAGCCACTGACCATGTTTGCAATTCCATATAGGGGTTGTAACAAAGGAAAAGACTGCCTAAAGGCCAGTTTCATGTCAAGATAGTAGATGGATCCTACGTTTCGACAGAAGCAGTGGGAGTAGTTATCTTAGACTTTCCTAGTGGTAGTAGGTTATATTTAGAGGGTGTGTATTACATCCTAATGGTTGTAAGAAACATGGTTTCTATTTTCTGTTTAATAAAATATGGTTATTCCTTATATTTTGAAAAAGTTGTTTCAATATATGCGAATAAGGATTTTATTCGTAATGTGGTAATTAAACAGGGATTGTTCTTTATAGAACCTACAACAGGCTCATTAAACACCACTGTATTAATAAAACCAAGAAAAACCAACAACTCTAGCATTAATTCAAAATATCTATGGCATTTAAGGATAGGTAGTGTCAATAAGAAAAGACTTGAGAGGTTAGTGTAAGATAGGATCCTTACAGGCTTAGATAATGATCTATTACCCACCTGTGAATCTTATATTGAAGGAAAGATTACCAAGGCCTCATTACCTTCCAAAGGTCATAGATCTGAATCCACGTTGGACCTGGTACACACTAATGTGTGTGGGCCCATGAACATACAAGCTAAAGGAGGTTACGAATACTTTATAAACTTTATAGATGATTACTCTAGATATGGCTATCTGTATTTGATGCACAAAAAAGTGAGTCTTTTGAAAAGTTTAAAGAATTCACAGCTGAAGCTGAGAAGTAGCTAGACAAGCCATTAAAATAACTTCGATCGGATCGAGGTGGTGAGTACTTATCTGGAGAGTTCCAACAAGTCCTAATTGACAATGGAATTGTTTCTAACTTGTTGGCTCCCATAACACCTCAACAGAATGGTGTAGCTAAGAGGAGGAATAGGACTCTATTAAAAATGGTAAGATCAATGATGTCCTATGCTAGCCTTTCAGAATCATTCTGGCGATATGCCATACAAATGACAACTTATCTTCTTAACTTTGCTCCATCCAAATTGGTACCTAAAACCCCCTAGGGAGTTGTGGACTGGACGAGTGCCTTCATTAAGGTACTTGAGGACTTGGGGCTACCCAGCCTATGTTATAAGGCCTGAATCCATAAAGATGGAGCTAAGGTCAAAAGTATCTTTGTTTGTCGGATATCCTAAGCGTACATAAGGGTACTATTTTTACAGTCCTCAGGACAGGAAGGTATTTGAGTAGACAAATGCGACCTTCTTGGAGAAAGAATTTGTGAGAAATCACAAAGGAAGAAGTGAAGTAGTACTAAAGGAGTTAGTTATTTCATCCAAACCAAGAGTTGATTCGGATATAGCGGAACAAGATGTCGAAATGGATTCAAGAGTTAAATCGGAAGAGCAGCCTGAACGTCAAGTCGTGCCTAGATGTAGTGGGAGGGTATGAGACAACCAGATAGGTATTAAGGTCTAGGAGAAGGCATAATTGCCATCTTAGATCAAGAAGTAATGAATCCTATTACTTATACACAAGTTATTATTGATGTTGATGCGAAAAAATGGCTCAAGCCAATAGAATTGAAAATAGATTCCATGTATGCCATCGAAGTCTGGATTTTTATAGATCTACCACCATGTGTAAAAGTCATAGGGTGTAAATGGATCTTGAAAAGGAAGAGAGGATCTGAAGGAAAGATAGAGACCTTTAAAGCTAGACTGGTAGCTAAGGGCCATACTCAAAAAGAGGGTATAGACTATGAGGAGACTTTTTCTCCAGTTGCCATGCTTAAGTCCATCAGAATTCTTTTGGCCATAGCAGCCTATTTCGATTAGGAAATATGGCAAATGGATCTCAAGACTGCATTTCTTATTGGGGATCTTGAGGAGACCATTTAATGGCCCAACCAGAAGGTTTTATTAAGCTAGGTAATGAGTATAAGGTATGCAAATTGCAAAGGTCCATTTATGGACTTAAGCAAGCATCTAGGTCTTTGAACATTAGGTTTGATAAGTCTATCAAAACCTATGGGTTCAAACAAAACCTAGATGAGCCTTGTGTCTATAAAAGGATACAAGAAGGAAAAGTTATTTTTCTAATTTTGTATGTTGATGACATTCTGCTCATTGGGAATGATGTAGGAATGTTATCTACAGTTAAGGGATGGCTTAACGAATAGTTTTCAATGAAGGATTTAGGAGATGCTACCTATGTTTGAGGGATCAAACTTATAAGGGATCGTAAGAACAAACTGATAGCCTTGTCTTAACTAAATTACATTGAGAACATGCTTAATAAGTTCTCCATGCAAGATTCTAAGAGGGGTTTCACACCTACTAGACATGGAATCAAACTTTCAAAGGAGCAAGCACCTAAGACCCGAGAGGAGGTCGAACATATGCTTAACATTCCATATGCTTCGATAGTTGGAAGTTTAATGTATGTTATGCTTTGTGCTAGACTAGATATTAGTTATGCAGTAGGACTTGTAAGTAGATTCTAGTCCAATCCAGGAATGGATCATTCGACTGCGGTTAAGTGTATACTGAAGTACCTTCGTAGGACGAAGAACTTAATGCTTGTTTACTCTGGAAGTAATCTTATTATGACGGTATATATGATTTCGATTTCCAATCAGATGCTGATTCAAGGAAATCAACTTCTGGTTCTATATTTGTTTTAGGAGGTGGAGCCATAGTCTAGAGGAGTATCAAGCAATCTTTTATTGCTGATTCGACTATCGATGCTAAGTATGTTGCTTCTTGTGAAGCAGCAAAAGAAGTAGTCTGGCTCCGTAAGTTCCTAAATGATTTGGAAGTGGTTTCTGAGGTAGAAAAGGTTATTACACTTTATTGTGATAATAGTGGAGCAATGCTAATTCTAAAGAACCTCGGAACCATAAAGCTACCAAACACATTGAGTGAAAGTATCATCTCATAAGGGAGATAATATAACGTGGTGAAGTGAATATGGTAAAGATTCCCATGGAGAAAAACCTTGCTGATCCATTTACGAAGATGCTGTCTCAAAGGAGTTTTGAGGGTCACCTAGTAGGGATGGGAATGAGGGATATGTCGAACTTGCTTTAGGGCAAGGGGGAGATTATTGGAGTTATGTAAATATAGTGCCCTGGAAAGCAAGTGTATTTACTCATAACTTAATTTTCTTCCAGTTACTTTTGTAATGAAAATATTTATTATTAATAAAACAAAAGAGTTTGGTTTTTATG
>JAOQMS010044611.1:0-10123 GCA_027563885.1 Erythroxylum longipes | reverse complement strand
GGAATGTAAATCACATTACATAAACAATATACATGCATATATAAAAGAATACCTTATAATATATTATTAATAAGTCAAAATGTCAGTAAAAAAGTCACATATGACCATTGGCCTAGGGCACACTACTAACAGTAAATACATCGAATGACCCACTATGAGATTATCATATGGATGATCTATCGAATGTCAATGATTAATCTTATCATAGAAATGGTGTAAATATCCTTAGACTTGAGGTACTTAAGGATATCTTGGATACGAGTCCTATGCTTTGACATCATTCCTTGCTACCTTAAGACAAGGTTGCTCTTAGGGTGGTGATTGGGTATAGCTATTTGTATTCAAAGGTAATTGGGTAGCCAATAAAGGTTTCACCACTCCTGATAGAAGGAGATGATACCCATGGCTTCTTGTTCGGGTCATTACACAGGGGTCTCTGGCCAGAGCAATTATGTATCATAAAGAGAGTCTTCAATGACACATAGAGTAGTGAGATCCTAGGATAAGAACTAACATCACCTGGACTAGATGTGATACAGTCAGTCTAGTAGGAGCTGATACATAGCACATACTCCAAACCAAGTGGGGTATAGTATAGCGAAACGACAAATTACACGGTAATTGTCTATGGGATAATTAACTATCAAAGAATTCATGTGTTAATTCATTTATATTCTCGTAAATTGGCATCATGAAACCCTTCATGATTTGATTGAATTAAGAGTTTATTCAAGTGCCTAACATAAATGAGAACCTAAGGGTCACACGTATAAAAGATCAGATTAAAAACATAATGTGTATGGCTAAATTTAAGCAGGTCATGATTATGACTCATAGGCCACGATCGTGGTCAAAGGCAAGCTAAGGTCACAATCGTGGCTCAATTAGCCACTATCGTGATAGAGGACACGAATAGGTACATAAGTGAGTTCTTCACTTATGTGCATAAGATTTGTACACTTCTTACATACTCAAGTGAGAGGATAAGGGCTCTATAAGAGTTCTTGAGAGAGAGAGAGGTATCAAGAATCCTGTTCTTGCCATTCTTGTAATTGTTGCTTGAATCAAAGTGCATGCAATAAGATTCTTGATCTATCTTTTATCATCTTGAGCATAGACTAGAACCCATCTAGTTTGGTGCTCAAATTACCTTCATACATTGTTTCTTCATCTTTTTGGCGTGTTCTTGGGTGATCAAGGAAGGGTTTGGTGTTTGCTATAACCCAAATAAGGAGAATAAACAAGAAAAGAGGAGAAACATAAAGTAAAAAGGTTTTATATTTCATGTTCTTTATATATCCATGCATGCATGTTATATTCTGTAGTTTTCGGGTTGTCAGATTCCGACACTTCCGCTGCATTCGCATACATGTGATGCATGCAACCATGGCTAACCTAACATTCTAGAACCCTAATTTCAAGCACATGCATTAAAGAGGTTATTCTCATTAAAATAATACATTTCTTATCACATAAGAACCTTATTTAGGTCTCATAACTGAAATAGATACATTATAAGTTATTTTATAAGTCAACACCATCAACTTTCAAAAAGTTGACCAATATTGACTTTGACTTTATTTATTAATTGAATCAAATTCAATTAATTTTGCAAAAATTACAAAGTATTATAAACATTCTAAATGTGTCTAATAAAAAAATCCAAAAACTAATTCCTAGGATTTATTTATTAAAAAATTGGAATAAGCCAAAAAATCACATGTGTATGACACTTGTCATGTTACTTCTAACACTAGTCAAACATTACATTGTGCATGCATAAGATAATCACTTTAATAACAAGTGTCATTCATATCATACACGTGGAAACATCTCATCTTGGATATGCATGCATAAAATTTATTTAAAAAAATTTATAAAAATTCATATAGAATTTACGTGTATGTATGTTCATCACATTTCCAGAATTTCCAAAACTTCATACATGCATCAAGCTGAAACTAAATTTGTAATAAAATAGCAAATGACATTCAATTGTGTTTTCCTTTTACAAAAACATAACATAACACCTTAGAAACATTTCTGTGAAAGAATAACAGAAAAAAAATTTTCTAGCATTATTACAAAATTTTCAAAATCAGAACATGCATTCAGTTTTCCAGAAATTCCTAGAAATCAACATATGAATAGTCTGGATATTAATTCGGAATAAAATAGCAAATGGCATTCAATTGCAATTTCCTTTTACAGAAACATAATATAACATCTTATAAACATTTATTCGAAAGAAAATTAGAAAAAATGTTTCTACATTTTACACAAACTATTCCAAATCAACATGTATGTCAGTCACAACCCAACAAACACTTTGCACATATTCAATACATCATCAATTACATGCATAAACCTGGCTCTGATGCCACTATTAGGTTTTCCATGGTTGCCTGTATCATATGCATACGAATGTAGCAGAAGTGTCAAAATCTAGATTCAGACACTATGACAATCCGAAAATCACAAAATTAAACATATATGTATTGATATGTAAAAGAACATGAAATATTAAACTTTTTACCTTATGTTTCTCCTCCGTTCTTATTTCTTCTCCTTGTTTGGGTTGTTGCAAACTCCAAACCCTTCCTTGATCACCCAAGAACACGCAAAGAAGATGAAAACACAATGTATAATGGTGAATTTTAGCACCAAACTAGATGAGTTCTAGTAGATGCTAAAAATAATGGAAGATAGATCAAAAACCTTGTTGCATGCACTTTGATTCATGCAACAATTGCATAAATTGCAAGAACAAGGTTCTTAATACTTCTTACTCTCTCTAAAACTCTTTTAGATCCCTTATGCTCTCATTTAAGTGTGTAAGAGGTGTAAAAACCCCGTGTATATGAGTGACGAACTCACTTATGTACCTATTCGTGCCCTCTATCACAATCGTGGCCTGGGCTCGCCTTCGGTCACGATTGTAGCCTACAAGTCACGATCTTGGCCTGCTTAAATTTAGCCATACATACTATATTTTTCATCTGATCTTTTATATGTGTGACCCTTAGGTTCTCAGTTATTTTAAGCACTTGAATTAACTCTTAATTCAATTAAATCATGAAGGGTTTCATAATGCCAATTTGTTGGAATATAAGTGGATTAACACACGAAATCTTCGATAATTAATTATCCAACTTATGAACCTTTCCACATAATATTACAGTGTAATTCATCCTTTCACCATACTATACCCTACCTAGTTTGGAGTATGGGCTATGTATCAACTCCCACTAGACTTACTACGTTACATCTAGTCCAAGTGATGTTAGTTCTTAACTTAGGATCTCATTACTCTATGTTTCATTAAAAACTCTCTTCATGACACATAATTGATCTAGCTAGAGATTCCTGAGTAATGACCCCGACAAGAGGTCATGGGTATCATCTCCTTCATTGGTAGTGGTGAATTCTTTATTGGTTACCCAATTACCTTCGAATACAAATAGTTGTACCCAATCACCACCATAAGAGTGACCTTGTCTTGAGGTAACAAGGAATAATTTCAATGTATAGGATTCGTATCCAAGATATCCATGAGTACCACAAGTCTAAGGATATTTTCAGCGTTGATTTGATGAGATTAATCATTGACATTCAATAAATCATCCATATGATGATCTCATAGCAGGTCATCCGATGTACTTACTACTCTTAATAAACATCTACATGTTAACTCTAAATAACTCATGCTTAAAGTTTGTGAGATCCACTGCTTGATCAAATGAAGGAGTATAACATATGCTAGTATGTTTGGATTAATAATGTCCTATTTTATTAATCATATGACTAGGGATTATTTAGATACTATCATAATTACATATGATAGGAATCTCATTATCATGATCTCATCATGATTTCCTTCCAGCCATGTTTTGTATCATATACTTCATTAATTCGATTTAAGATCAATATCAATTCGTATATTAACTAATATCAAATAATCTAATTAACAACTAAAAGAAACACTAAATTTCCTACTAAAAAATAATGCAACCTATAACTATCAACATCCCCATAGTTAAACTTTTGCTTGTCCTCAAGCAAGAAGGAAAAACAAAACAAAATGTAAACACACCAAACAATAACACATATAAGCACACGTATGCAATAATGATACCATAACATTGAACTTCTCAAAACTCATTTAACTTGAAACATAAAACTTCAAGTTGTTCTAAATTGTTAATTTATGTAATCTGTGGCTAAACACTTTTGACTAAATATACATATTAATGAAGAATTTAATGTCAATTCATTCACCCACATCACTTGCGCACACATATTAATAATTATTTGTTCAATCAAAATTGTAACTATCCCTAAGTAGCCTTTCATGAAATTCAAGTTATTCATAAAGATCAATAGGTTTTATTTTTTAAAACACTATTTTTATTAATTTTCATTAACATTGATTTAGTCCTTTCACATGAAGGCAAACATTTGTTATGAATCTCCCCCAGTTACTCAACTGGTCATGTTTTTATTCACAGGCTTTGTTGGAATGTCATTTTAGCCTTTTGACGTGAAGGCAAACATTTGTGTTGAATGTCCCTCGGTTACTCAGGTACATCACATTCTCAACTAACTATTAGCTCTATTTAGGTCAGCGAAATAGTTATTTGTTTGAGAAATAAACTTTTTTATTATTTATTTATTTATATTGCCTACCTCATTTCTTTAGCAAATCATTTTCATGAAAGGATACTAACGATGCAACTTTTTCAATTGACCTAAAATTATAAAAGTATGTGGAAAATTCCTAGGGTGAATGAGTTAACATCATATCCTAATTAACATGCACATTTAACCAAAGTGACCTAGGACACTAATTTTACAAGCTAATGAATCTTTACAACCTAAAAGACTATGTTAAAAGCTAAACTAATTATGTTAAGTCCTATTTGTTGACACGTTGACATGATTCATATCTTGAAAACCTAAACAAGAGTTAATATATAGTATGGAAAATTCACATTAGAAATAAAAAAATATGATGTACACAACCCTCCCCACACTTGGGCAACACATTGTCCTCAATGTGAGAAGAACACATAAGGTGGGAATAAAGTAAAATGGTAAGAAAACATAAGAACAAAATAAAAATAAAAATAAAAAGATAAGGGTTGGAGTACAAAACCCATCATGGCGATTGAGGAGGTGATGGTACTAGTGCAGGAATTTGGAGATACTTTCAGCCATAAAGTTCTAATAATTAACTCCATACAAAATAAAAAAATGCCAATAAAATAGAATAAAACAAATAAAACTTATCCTAATTCTTGGGTTTCCTCCCAAGTAGCGCTTAGTTAATGTCATTAGCTTAACATATTCTTCTTTCTATGCTCAACTTGGGTCAACTATGAGTGGCTTGCATCCACCTGTGTCGCCTAATCTCAGTTTCGTAGTATGTAAATAAGTTACAAATTGCATGATAATTAAAAGGACAATATTGATAAAATTAAGAAAACCAATTAAGTTCATAATGTCCTTTTTACTAAAAAACTGTTAATAAAATAGGGAATAACAAAACTCCATGAATCTATCAGTTTGTCATATGAGAGGGTGAGTTGTTCTTGTTCTTTCCCAATCACCCCCATCTCCTCTTCTGCTTTCACTTCATGAACAGAGACTTTTGTTTCTTCTACAACCTCTATATCCTGCATCCTCTATTCTTCATTGTCTTCTTCTTTAACTTCTAGAACAGAGACTTCTTTACATGCTTTAAGCCTTATGTTTGTTATCCTCTATTCTTCTTCCTCTTGACCCTTTAAAGATTTGACTTTATCAGTTCTCATGAATGAGCTACCCTTTTTCGAATTCTTTAATCCCTTATTCATGTTGGATTTCACTTGTTCATCTCCAATTTCAATGATAAGGTTATCTTCATGGACATCTACCAAAGATTTTCCGATCGTCGAAAATGGTATACTAAGAATTAACAGACTTTATCAGTTCTCATGAATGAGCTACCCTTTTTCGAATTCTTTAATCCCTTATTCATGTTGAATTTCACTTGTTCATCTCTAATTTCAATGATAAGGTTATCTTCATGGACATCTACCAAAGATTTTCCGATCGTCGAAAATGGTATACTTGCGCATAAGTCTTGTAAAAATTTTGAAATCTTTAAATTACCAACTACACAAGGTATTATAAAGCCCCTTAGATCTGTCAATTGTGAGGGCTTATCGTTGGTAATTAAGGAGTTGTTGGTTTCTATCATGGCTACTGTTTGATTATTATCTGAAGTTTACTTGGTAGATAATATGTCTTCAAGGAACTTTGCGTACTTGGGATTGCGTTTCAACACTTCCATAAAAGACAAGTAAATTTGCCATTTCTTTAGCTTTTCCACAAGCTTTTTGATTGGTGCATCCAATTTTTTCTTCTGAAGTATTTGTGAAAATGGAATTTTCAATGGACAAGGTGAAGGAGGAATGTAAGGAGGGCCTTCATTCTTTTCTTCATCCTCTTTTCCTTCTTTTGGTCTTCTATAATATGAAGTTCAACTTATTTTTCCACTGATTCTTTTATCTCTTTTCCATTCCTAATTATAATAGCCTTACATTGCTCTCTTGGGTTTACTTCCATATTGCTTAGAAAGTTTTCCACATTTTGCTTACATAATTCCTTATAAAGCTTACTCATTTGAACCTCTAGGTTTTGAATAGAAGAGGCATGATCTTCTGTTGCTTACTCAAACTTCCCTTCCAGTCTCTTCTAGGCCTCTTCCATATTCATGAGCTTGTCCATGAATTTATCCAATTTAGAATCCTATGAACTAGACTTATCTTATTGAAATCCTGGCTAGCCTTGAATTTCCATTTGAGTTCTTGCATTGTAAGACCAAAAGAAAGGTGGTTACGCCAACCCAGATTGTAAGTGTTTCCATAAGGATGATTACTTCCTCGATCAAATTGTGTCTCAATGAAGTTTCCAAGGTTCCTTTGCTCCCTATGATTTATTTCCTCCATCATCATTCTTTCTATCTCTTCTTGGCATTAAACTTTTTGGATTCCTCATAGTTTCGTTGTGATGTCCAAAATGATGTGTCTTTTATTTTGTGCCCAAACTTTCTTCTCTTTTTTTTAATTTTTTGTGATTGGATACCACAATCACAAGAAAGGATAATAATTCCTTAAAACAGAGGAATTAAAAAAGTCCTAAACTAATTCCTTGGCAATGGCGCTAAAAATATTTTGAGCAAGTCTTACAATTATAAAACCCTAAATATTTTGCAAGCGCACTAGTTGCAAGCGTAGTAGTTAAGGTGTCAATCCCACAGGGAATTGGTGAAATAATTGAATCCTAACTTTGTATAAAGCTGAAAAATGTAATTTAAATGAAAATAAAGATAACCAGAAAATTAAACAATCAAGTAAAGGTTAAATGAAAAAAAATTCCAAGGTTAACACAAGTAAATCAAAATGGAGCACAACCACTTAACAATTGCAATTTTGCAACAAGACAAGATCAAAGAACTATGAGAAGATCGGATTTATCTGTTGTCATTTTGCTACCTTAATAACTTTCGATGTAATTTGTATCAGTCTTAGAATTTCAAATGGTTAATTACTCTCTCTTAAGATCTAATCAATTAACCATAATTAATAATCTCTAATTGATTATGAAATTCTAATTTTGCAATCTCTTGATTAACAAAAACAACCCATATTCTAATTAGTTCTTAAGCAATCTAATAGACAATCGGGTCCTCATACAAGATCTCTCTCTAATCCCTAATTCTTAACTCTTGTAAACCAATATATTCGAATTAATATCGACTCACTCTCTCGATTTACCGTCAACATATACATAAATGTAGATATCATAATACCTTTTATTAACATAAAAACAAATAGGTCATAAAATTATTCAAGATTCAATCCCAAATGAAATAAGAACATCATTAACATGTTTAAGAAACTCAACCCCAAGTCATACATCAAGATAAAGTAAACAAATAAGAAAAATTAGAAAAGAACTTGAAATAGCTGGGTTGGAGTGGCTAGAAAGCAACTGCAGATGCTCCTCTTCGCTTCTCTCCTTCTTCTCTCTTCCTTATGTTCTTTCCTAAGGTGGAAAATGGAGATTCTCTTTTTTAGGGCTTCTTTCTTTTCCTTTTTATATCTTTTTCCATTTAGGGTAAACTAGGTTTTACCCAGGCCCAAATGTCTAAAACAACCCTCAAAAAGTCGAGTTCAGAAGCAGTCCCACGTATTTTATCATGCTTGTTACGATCGTGACCAATGAGCCATGATTGTGGCACTTGAAATTTTGCTTCTATCAGATCGTGGCCAATTAGTCACATTCATTGCCTAGTCCTGTTTAGCTTCTATCACGATCATGGCTAATGAGTCACGATCATGGCTGGTGTTGGTTGCTTCTGTCACAATCTTGACTAACGTGTCACGATTGTGACTTTGGCTCCTCCTCTACACTTTCTCCAAATCTTCTCCAGTCTTCTTTATTTGATCTCAAATACTAACAAACTCATCAAAACACCTCAAAAATGCAAAACTAAAGCCCAATAACATGCTTTAAACCACATAACACTCCTGAAACACAAACACATAATCATACTAACATAATTCTAAACCTAAACAAGCACAAATAATCTAATTAACAACTAAAAACACACTAAATTTTCCACTAAAACGTAATGCAACCTATAACTATCACTTCATCCTTGCTAATTTCCCTATCAAATTTGACTTTAATAAAGCCTTTGGTAGTATTAATTAGGATTTCTTGTTTCACTTGTTGGAAGTGTTTGGTTTTCTTAGACAATTTATACTTTAGATTAAGGAATGTGTCTCCACTACTTCTTATTGTGTCTTTGTGACTTGTAGCCGTTTTAAGTTATTTGAAAGGGATGGAGGAGTAAGACAAGGTTATCCTATATCTCTATGTCTCTTCATTCATTATATGGAAGGTTGATCTCTTCTTGTTAAGAACAATGTCAGTATGAATCCTAACTTCATATTTCATTCTAGATGTAAGAAAATCTCCTTGAATCATTTGTGTTTTGTAGATTAATTGCTTTTATTTTTCAAAGATCATTCTACTTCAATCTAAACCCTAATGGACTCAATTCATCTCATCAGAAGAGTTTCTAGTTGTAATTGAACTATAACAAGAGCCACTTATTGATCTCCAAAGTAGCCTTGAATATGGAATCTTGCATTTTTAGTATTACTAGAATGCCAAAAAACTTCCCCCTTTATTGTACCTTAGTTTATCTATATCTACTAGAAGACTGAGATTTTCTGAATTCCTTTCTCTAATTCAAAAGGTTCAAAAGCGACTCCATCTTAGGTTAATAAGTCACTTTTTTATGCTAGAAAACTCCAATTGGTGAAATCTGTTCTCTCTCCATTACGTATCTATTAGAGTTCCTGTATTTTCCTTTCAAAAAATCTTATCAAATTATTGGAATTATTGTTTGGGAATTTTCTATGGGGTCACCAAGATAGAGGGGAGGGCTTTGCTAAAGTCAACTAGTCAGGCATTTGTTCTCTTAAGGAACAAGGTGTTTTAGGACTTGATGACATTAAGGCTACTAATTCATCTATAATTTTAAAAGGACTATGGCAGATTATAAAAGGACAAAACTTCAATTTGGATGAGATGGCTACATAGTTACTTCTTAAAAGTCAGAAGCATCTGGAGGGTGCAAAAGAGTCTCTCACATTATTGGTTTCTCGTATAACTTTTGAAGCTTAGAGACCTAATTAAAGTTGATATTTTCAATAAAGTGGGGAATGGTGAGAAATCTTTTATTTGGGTTGATAATTGGATAGGTTATGGTTAGTTGATCCAATAGCTTGGAATCTTTACAGCCAAATCTGTTATGGCCTGTTTCGTTCAAGGAATGGAATAGATAAGGAATAGAAAAGACGAGGAATAGAATAGAATGGGTATTACTTTGTTTAGTTTACTGTTAAATAATTTCTATAGCAATATTTAGTTTGAAACTATAAACTTAGAATGACAAAGGAATAACCAACAAAAAGACGAAAATATCCTTATTATTATTATTATTATTATTATTATTATTATTATTATTATTATTATTATTATTATTATTTTTATTATTATTATT
>JAOQMS010044610.1:0-10124 GCA_027563885.1 Erythroxylum longipes | reverse complement strand
TCATGTATAGATTGGTATGATGATTTGGATATATTGCTTCTGCTGCAAATAAGATTTCTAAAAAGTTTTGAAATCTATCAGTTCTCCAACTATGGCATGCTTTCTTTTCACGATCCAACATATGTGAATTCTGTAATGTAATGACATTTATGACTGAATATATTTATAAATGAAATGGGCCAAAATGATTACTGGTTTGTTTAAAATGTGTTTGCTGTATGCAAAATTTGTAATAAGTAGTTCTGGTTGTCTTAACATGCCATCCTCGTAAAGTAGGTTCTCAAATATCGTCGATATGTTCGAGAATATGCCCTATGAGAGTGGTGGTTACATTTTTTGGTATCAGAGCCTAGGTTTAGTATCTTACATTGGCATTTTTCATAATTATGTAAAGGTACATGGATTGTAAACATATCATAGCATGCAATGGAAACTAATCCCCAGTCTGAGTCACATTTACATAAGTTACGCACCTGAACATTCGTTAAGAGTCTAAGAAGTTAGAAATAATGAGGAGAATGATGATTTGTCAAAGTGTAAGAAAATGAAAGTTTACAGATATCTAGAAGTAAGAAATACTACATGGTTCGATATGATAGATAAGGACTTAGTACATTTGTATTTGTGGTTGTATCATCGAATATAATATCAATCTTGTACTGTGGTTGTATATCCTTGAATTTATATGAATGTGAAAACATTTTTGTGGGTTGACTGAGAAAAACAAAGATATAGATAGAAATGACATTATTTATAGTGTACAAGCAAGGTGAAACAAGGATTTTCTATGACCTTAAGAGGTTAACCTTAGACTTGGAATGCTTATACAACTATTGAGTTAAGAGTTTACGATTTAGTATAAGGTTATGTCAGTGGATTTGAGATCAGAATTTCATGATGGTTAAGTATCTTATATTTCTGAACTGATTAAGAACATATGAATGTAATATGAAATAAATGATAGTGGGAAGGTGAGATGAATGATAGCTATATATGTAGAAGTCCTCGAGGTTAAGTTGACCAGTTATTATGAGTGCATATCTAATAATGTGGTTACCTTGGTGAATAATGTTATTAAGCACATATGTATTATATACTTAGATATGATATAAGAGGTAATCTATAACATATTGAATGCTCTTTAGTCATAGTTCCTATAGTTAAAAAAAATCTGAGATGAATCAGAGTAGCGCTATGGTAGCATGCATTTAAGTGGATTCATTGAAATGGCAATTACTAAGGAGAAGTAACTTTTGTATAGTCATAGAATATCCAAATGTTATCTAGGATCAATTGAAATTAAGGTATAATTAGCCTAAGATATTAATTAGCGAATTTTTGAAAATACATCTATTGATAAGATGTAATGATCTTGATGGTACATACCAAAGCATAAGAGTAAATGAATATGCCTACTGCTTCACTGAGCTTTATTACAAAGAATATTCTAATCATGTCAGATATAATAGTAATTGATTTTATTAAGATATCATGAATAGTTGAAATTGAGCTTATTGAGGTATTAAGAATGGCTAAAAAATGATGATGAATATAGTTGACTAATAAAGATTATGTAAACAATATAGATGATTAAAGAGGGAAATCTTCTTTAGAAGAAGACTTTCATCGAATTATATCATGTAGATCAAATGTTCCATTTAAAGGAATGAATGACTATTAAATAAATCAAAAGTGAATATTAGAGTCAGTTAGAAATGGGACTCAGGAATAAGAAGTCGAATATGCTATAAAGAGTGCATGTATTTTGTTTGATGTAAAGTAGCCCAACTAAGTTATTAGGTTCATGAATTTGAGATGATATTATTGCTATTGCTAAAGGAAATTATGGCCAAAATGTATTCTATATTAATATGTTCAAAAGGTACAAGTTAGATTTGATGTTTGTGTTCAAAAAATTGAAACTTATAGATAATTTGAAATGTGCAGAGAAACTAGTAAGAGTAGTCAGACATCATAATAAGTTGTTAAGGAATCTGGGGAAATTGAATGATTAAAGAAAATCATTCGATAAAATAAGTCAATTGAGAGATTGAGAAAAACAAGAGATAACATTATTGCTTTTGAGGAATTAGTTACCTAAGAATTTTGAGAATTTGTTATGGGCACTTTGAGTTATTGGTGATGCCTTTTTAGGTTAACAAATGCCCCCGGCAGCATTCATGACATTAATGAATAAAGTGTTTCAACCTTACTTGGATCAATTACTGACTGTGTTCATAAATGATAGTTTAAGTGTATTCAAAAAGTAGAGAGGAACATTTTGAACACTTAAGGTTAATCTTACATATAATGGGGGAGAAACAATCATATGCCAAGTTCAATAAGTGTGAATTTTGTCTTGATCAAGTATCATTTTTGGGTCATATAGTATATGGATGGGTATTATTGGTAGACCTAAAGAAAGTGGACATAATAATGAAGTGGAAAACTCCGCGAAATGTGTCTAAGATCCAGAGTTTTCTTATATTAGCTGGATACTACCAAAGATTTGTCGAGGGGTTTTTACTGATATCAACCCCTTTGACAAAACTTTTAAGGAAGAATATGCCATTTAGATGGACTGATGAATGTAAAAAGAATTTTAAGGAATTAAACACTGATTAACTACAACACCGATGTCAGCTATTCCATTTGGATCTGGAGGTTATGTAGTATATAATGATGTTTCATACTAGGAATTAGGATGTGTTCTGATGCAACATGGTAAATTGATTACATATGTATTGAGATAGTTAAGGTATCATGACTTTAATTATTCGGTACATGATTTAGAACTTGTTACAGTAGTAATTGCTTTGAAAATTTAGAGACATTATCTGTATAGTGAAACATTTCAGATATATATGTATATAGATATACAGATCATAAAATTTTGAGGTAGTTATTGAGTCAGAAAGAGTTGGATATGAGACAGAAACAATGGATAGAGTTACTTAAAGATTATGATTGTACAACTGAGTATTATCTTGGTAAAGCTAGTGTTGTAGCTGATGCATTAAGCAGAAAATCTAATAGCAGTGTAACATAAACTCAGATAGCGAGGTTACCAAATCTAGTTCAATTAAGAGCATTAAATATCGCGTTGAATTTGAGGCAAAATGAAGTATTATTAGCTATATTGAAATTAAGACCAGTTTTACTTAAAAAGACTGGAAAAGCCCAAGTAAGGATCCAAAATTAGTGAATTTTATTGAGAAATTGAAAGTGAATCCAAATTTTAAGTTGAATTGGAAAATGATATATTATGGTTGAAGAAAGGAATATATGTACCCGATGTGGATGATTTTAGAAAAGAAATTCTAGATGAAGCGCAAATAGCAGTCTATGTTACTCATCCTGGTACTACCAAGATGTATAATACGCTGAAACAACATTTTTGGTGGCCAGGGACAAAGAAGCAAGTGGCTAAATGTTTGACTTTCTAACAGATTAATACTATTAAGGATATGCTTAGAGCTTGGGTTTTAGATTTCCAAGGAGTATGGGATCCATATATACCTCTAATTGAATTTATCTATAATAATCGTTATCACAATAGTATCAGTATGACACTGTATGAGCAGTTGTTGGCAGAAAGTGTCGCTCGCCTTTGTATTGGGATGAAGAGGGTCTAAGGATTGTTAAAGGACCAAAATTGATTCAAGATACTATTGATAAATTAAAATTAACCTATAGTATAATTTAAGTGACTCAAGATAGAAAGAAGAGTTAAGTGGATCAACACCGAAGAGATATGAAATACCAAGGGGAAGATAAAGTGTTTCTGAGAGAATAGGACCGTTGACTTATAAGTTAGCCTTATCAAAAAAGATGTCTCAACTTCACAATATGTTACATGAGAGTATGCTTAGGAGATATCAATTTGATCCGACACATGTGTTACGAACACAGGAAGTGTATATTGTGAATAATCTTAGTTATGTTAAAGAGCTAATTAAGATAGTGAGTTATCAGAATAAGTAACTAAACACTAAGTGATTCCGTTGGTTATAGTCCTTTGGAGAAATCATTCAAGTGAGGAAACTACATGGGAAACGAAAGAGCACATAAGGAATCAATACCCCCATCAATTTGATCAATTACGTAAGAATTTCGAGGACAAAATTTATTTAGGGAGAAGAATTGTAATATCTCGTTTTCCAATACCAAGAGTTAGAAACCTAGATTAATATATATGAGAAATATCATTGAGAAAATAGGAGATGCATTACATTTACATGTATATCATTAGCATAAGCATACACAAATGTGATTATTGATTTTTATACACATTGCAAATAATGTATATGCACTCATTTGGCATTTTTCCGGCTATGAATGATTTTTAAATGATTATAAAGTGAATTGTGAATTTTATTTCTTAAAATTTTGTTTATGAATTATAATTGGTTATTTAGAATTTATTTGTTAAATTTAAGAGATTTCAGAAATTATGGGAATTTTTGGACTAGGAAAAAATGGCAAGTGGCAAGAGAAATTGATTTGTGGTAATAGAAATAAGTGAGAATTGATGGTAGAAATAATTTAAAATTGTCATTAGGATTTAATGACAAGTGTCATAGAAAATTAGGTGACAATTGGAATGGAAATTACATATAAATGGATTAGTTATTAAAAGAGAGCCAAGTGGAGACCACATTAAGGTGACATGTGGCAAGTGACATGTGTCGTGCCATTTACCACGCATCTATCTCATGGTACCCTCATTTGAAAGACTAACTTTAGTTGTCTTTCATTTCGTTTCTACAAGCTCTCTTCTTTATTTTTGTTCTTCTCTCTTCTTCACACTTATAACCATCTCACCCTCACCAACACTCTCAACATTGATCTTTACCAAAAATCTCAACCTTGCTACTTCTATCTATCGTTATCTCTTCTTGTTGCTAGAATACCTAGCCCATTCCTCTATGAAAGTTGATGATCATGCAGCATCAAGAGCTAGAGTTTCTTCGTGATTTGAAGAAGCTAGAGTTAAAATAAGTAAGTTATACATTAATCTTCATAGGTTGTCGTAAATAAAACATATATGATGATTGTTTTGATATTGAATGATCATGATAGTGGTTATGAATGAGTGTTGAACGTTAATGAAGAAATGGGTATATTGATGTCTTATTTTTGTTTTTATGATGAATAATAATCTATGAATTTTTATAGGGATAGTTGAGATGGATTGATTTAATGAAAATGGTATATGATGATGTGTAGAAATTTTGATGAAGGAATGAGATAAAAATGTTATGTATTTGGGTATATGAAAACCATGTATATAGGTTGTCATGTAGATAAAATAGATTAGGAGTTAAGGTATAGTAAAGGTGTAATTATGTTAAAGAAAAAACTAGTAAAATGTTCTTGAAATGATAAGAACTAAGATGATAGTGAATGATAGAAATCATGTTTTGTTTTTATAAGATTGATAAACAATGATTTATAGATTGTTTCATGGATGTTTATGAGTTAGAAATGAGGTGAGAATGATTAGGTTATGAAGTCTAAATGATGAACCATGGAGAAGATTTGTTTGATGTATTATGAAAGAGTAAAATCTGGAAAAAAAAATTAGGAATGCGTGTGTGATGAGATTAAGTGAATGAAAATGAATTAATTGAGAAGAGTTTTATGAGTTTTAATGCAACTAATATGATAGTTAGATTAGTATGTAATAAGGTTGCAAAAAAGAGTATGAATTTTGGAAAACTTGAAGAGTAAATGATGTTTTTATGTTTGTGGAATTCGTGGAAAAATGAGGGAGGAAAAGGCAGAGCGCGATCATGGCATAGTCCCCACGATCGTGGCCTAAATTATTTAGGTTTTGTCATGATTATGGCCTATCGCATAAGGTTCTATCACGATCATGGGAAGGTCTACTAAGATCATAGGCTAGCATATTAAGTTAATTGTTGTCTTTTAAGTGATGTTTTAAACAAAAAAATGGTAAGGTACTTGCCTATAATGCATTTAGGCTTGAATGAAGCTTGAAATGAACTTAGTCTTACGATGGATTAAGTGATTAAATGTTGATATATTTAGGGTGATAATAAAGGTTATAAGCTAAGCATGGATGGTTAATGTTAATGAAACAAATTCTAGAAATTTAAAGATAATTATAAGAATGAAAGTGTCCATAAAAATGCAAATGTGATACAAAGGATATGAGCAATGTGTATCAAGTAAGAACGAATGAGAGTTTGGATATTATGTGATCATATAACGCTAGAATAAAATAGGTGAATGATGGATTGATGATATTAAAATAATCAAGTATATTTGAGCTATGAACCTAAGTGCAAGCTAGACAAACACAAATGATGATATGTTTAAATAATCAAGAAATGTGAATGAAGGAAACATACCCAGAATAGTCAAACTGAGCATGCATTATACATTACATATATACATATGTGTATGATTGAATGATTATGTGATTGTGCAAATTAGTAATGTTTGAAATACATGTGTATTGCTTGAACGTAGATATACAAAGATTGAACATTACCGTCCAAACGTTTCCGTAACATGAAAGCAATGGCTAATCGGGAGCATACTATTAGTAACCTAGATGTTTCTTACTAAGAATGGTTTGTATTTGCTTGAATTTCAATTACTCAACTAATAAATATGTGAATGTGATGATTCCAGACATTGATAGTCTAGGGAGTTTGATAATTGAGATTGTATCGGAAGTTCTTTATTGAATTTCAATGAGAAAGAAATAAGTATTCTCAATGAAATGTTGAATGCTAGGCATAGATCTGATAAAAATATGAAAGTAACTGTATATGAGGAATGAATATGATTGATTACATATATGTGAATTCATGCATTTCATTACATGATATGTCTGATCAAATAAAGGAAGTTGTAATTGGAGTGACCAAAGAAAAAGAGATTAAAGCTGATAAATGTGCATTAGAGCCACTCACTTAATATGTAAAATGAGCCCGGTATCCCCAAAAGATACGAGAAAATTATCATTGAGTCCGGTATCCACAATAGATACGAGACAGTTAAAAAGTCACTCGGTCACAACAATTAACAATGAAAGTGGAGTCTCATGAGCAATTACATATAAGATTGATATGTTTAATATGATTGATTGAAGTGCATTATATAGACTACTTTGAAATAGAAACGTGCAATATTATACCTAAATTGTATTTCTGAAACATAAGGAAATGTAATATACCTAAATTGTATTTCTGAAACATAAGGAAATGTGAAGAAATATTTAGTAATTGTTGATGTGATTTATCTATGAATTAAATGTAAATTGTGAATTATTCTTTGTTGATATAAGTGAGCACATTGATGATGGTTCGCTACTTGAGTTCGCAAAACGCATCAAAATTACAATGTTGTCTTTCAAGTTTAGGAGATATCTAGTTAGACTAATTGTATTATAGCCACTAAAATCAGACATGAGCTAGGGGGTCGGGATCAGTTTTACCTACTTATGTCTTAAGTCATTTTGTAATGTAATGACATTTATGACTGGATATGTTTATAAATGAAATGGGCCAAAATGATTACTGGTTTGTTTCAAATGGGTTTGATGTATGGAAAATTCGTAATAAGTAGTTCTGATTGTCTTAACATGCCATCCTTGTAGAGTAAGTTCTCGAATATCATTAATATGTTCGAGAATATGACCTATGAGAGTGGCATGTTACATGATGTGTCATATACTTTATGCCCAGCTTCTCTCTTCTTTTTTCTTCTTGTGATTGAGTACCACAATCACAAAAGATAATGACATGCCTTAGACTACAAGACTTAAAATAATTCTACACTCCTCTAGCAACGGCGCCAAAAACGTGATCATGTCGTTCAAGCTTTAATATTTATAAGCCCTTAAATACTGCAATTGAATAGGTCACGACTTTAATATAAGAGGTATCAATCCCATGTGGAGGGGGACTAATCTAATTCTAAGTTATCTAAGGCTAAGAAAATTGAAATAACAGAAATAAAGTTTCACAAGACAAGTAAATTCAAGAAATTGATTGGCAAGAGTAGTAATTCAAAAATTAATACAAAAAGAAATTAAATTTTTAGCACTACAAAAACATAGTGGAAATCAATCAAGAGAAATTAACCAAGTTATAAGAAAGGAAATTTTACGTATCATTAATGCTAACCTAGTCAATTACGTGTTAATAAGACATCAGTTCTAGATGATCCTAGGATTGATTACTCTTTCTCGAGTTATAACCATTAAACCCTAATTTATAAACCCTAATTGGATTATGAAATTTGTAGTCTCTCAATTAAAAAAAGACTCACTATCCTAATTAGATCTAAAGCACTCTAGTAAACTATAGGGTCTCACACGGGATCTCTCTCTGTATAGTTACCAATCTGATTAGTTACGGATTCTATTGAATCGCCTAACACCCATTAATCTGATCTAACCATTTTTATTTAGTTTACCCTCTCAGTTTATTATCGAATTATGCAAGAAACATAAAAAATCACAATACTCAATTCAAATGACACAAAATCAACTCAGTTAACATTAAATCAAAATAAAATCCCAAAGGAGAGTTTAGAAGAACTTCAATATTCCAAATTATATCATCATACTATCCATCTCAATTCTATACATAAATAAATAGAAACAAAAAGTAAATAATGACTTGGAATAGACAATGGAAGGCAGCGACATTGGAAAACCTCTTGATTAGGGAAGCACGTCGAGTCAGCTTCGTCTTCCTTTTTCTTCTTTTTCTTTCTCAATATTCTCTCTTTAGGGTTTCAAGTATGGCTACATGAAAAGCTCTCGTTTTCTATTCTCTTGTTGTTCTTTAAATATTCTTTTATGTTTTAGGTCCGAAATATCCAAAAAATCCCTCGAAATGTGAAGTTCATAAGCATTTACATGTCTGCCCGACACAGGCTACGATCATTGCTCACATATGAGCCTTTTGTCATGATTATAACATACAGGACACAATCGTGGACCATTCTTGGAGCTTTTATGTCTGCCATGATCATGTCATAGTCCCCACGATGGTGGCCTGTTGCACTAGCTCCTGTCACGATCATGGGAAGGTCCACCATGATCGTAGGCAAGGCTTTGAAGTGATAAGTTCAGTTTTGTGTAATTGTTGAACTAACTAAGGATAAGTCACTCTACATTGGTGTATTTGGATTTGAATGAGGCTTGTAATGAACCAAATTGATGTTGAATAAGTTGTTTAAATGTTTGATAAGTTGAAGTTGTTAAATGATGTTGTAACTTAAGGAAAAGATTGTTTATTATCAATGTATCTAAGTTTGGACTTTAAGAGTGTTAAAGTAATGAAGATGTTCTTATGAATGTAAATATGATTCAAAGGATATGAATAATGTATTAGGTATGAATGAATGAGAATTGAGAAATTATGTGAATATATATTGTTAAAAAAGTATTAATGAATGAATGGTTTGAATGATCAAGACTTATGATTAAGGACACATACCCAAGAAAGTCATTGAGCATGCATTGAACATAATACATATTCATATGTGTATGATTGAGTACTAATATGATTGAGCAATTCAGTAATGTATAATGTGTGTATTGCATGGTTTAGATGCTTAAGTCAAACGCTAGGATCCAAACATTGCTAATTCATCGAGGCAATAACTATCTGGAACATACTGTGAGTCAACCTAGATGAATCTCACTAGGATTGATTTATTTTTATTTAAATGTTGGCTATTGAACTATAATTGATATGATTGATAATTTCAGACATTAACAGTCTGAGGAGTTTTATAATTGGGAATGTATTGGGAGTTTTCTGATTGTATGTGAATATGAAAGAAATACATGTACTCAACAAAAATGTTGAGTGTTGGACTTAGGTCCGATGAACATGTGAAACAAGTTGTGCATCACGAATAAATGCTATTATTAGCATACCCTGTGATTTGATGCATCACATTGATATACATGATCAGATAATGGAGTTGCGGTTGGAGTGGCCAATGAGAAAAAGCTTAAAGCTCAGAAATGCATATAAAAAGTGTTGGATCTCACTTTTAGGATTTTTATATTTATATTTATATTTATATTATTTTATTAGATTATCAAGCATGGAAAATAAATTAGAATG
>JAOQMS010044609.1:0-10125 GCA_027563885.1 Erythroxylum longipes | reverse complement strand
TGTCATGAATGCATGTACAGATATTTTTCATGTATAAAAATCACTGGTCACAAATGCATGAGCATGAGATGTGTTTTTCTAATTTCTTCGATTGCTCTTCCGTGTACCAATTTCCATGATTCGACCCTTTGTATGGAAACGGGATGTTACATAAGATGTAACGAAGAACCAGTATATATCATATCATCAACATAAAGACTTGCTATCACCACACCATTCATACCTTGTTTCTTCAGATACAAAGTTAGCTCATGCATACTCCTTTTGAATTTATTATTTTGAAAGAACTCATTGATCTTTCCGTACCACGCTTTAAGGGCTTGCTTCAACCCATAAAGTGCCTTCTCCAACCAAAAAAATTTATCTTGATTCCTTGAATCTTCGGAGCCTGGGGGTTGAGTTACATACACTTCTTATAAATCACCATTTAAGAAGGCATATTTTACATCAAATTGGAACTATTTCCATTCTTTTTGCGCTACGAATGCCAAAATAATTCTCATCATTTCAAATCGAGCAACAGGTGAGAATGTTTTCTTATAATCGACACCTTGTTGTTGAGCATAACCTCTCACTATAAGCCTTGCCTTATGCTTTTGAATACTCCCTTCTGCCAAGAATTTAATTTTTAAAATCCATTTTAGACCGATAGGATTTTTACCTTTACGAAGATCCACTAGTTCCCAGGTATGATTTTTCTCAATAACATGAACTTCTTCTTCCATTGCTCCCTCTCATTTCTTCTCTTTCATTGCTTCCTCCACTGTGATCGAATCCCCAGTGAATATAATCAATACTGATGTCACCTCTCCTTCAATTTCGAACTGGCGTCGAGGAATTCTATCACGCTCACTTTTACGTAATTTGGTTGATTCATCAGGTGAAGACTCTTCGAATGAGGAAGTGCTGCTTAACAGTGGACTTGACCTTGCTAAAGTTGACTTTTGTGAGCTGCCAGGAGATATTATTGTTGCCTCTTCATTTACTACAATGTCTTCCTCTTCATTTATTTCCATTTGAGCATTTGACTTCTTATTTTTTTTCTTCCTATGACCGATGGCCTTGTTCGTCAAATACAGCATTCCTACTTACTAAAATCTTGCGACTTAAGGGATCATATAATTTGTAAGCTTTAGCGTGTGAGGAATAATCGATGAAGATGTATCTTTGCGATTTCTCTTCTATCTTGTGTCTATCAGTTATATGCAAAACATAACATATGCAACCAAAAACACGTAAGGACCCATCTAGGGTTTCTTATCATTCCAAACTTCATATGAGATCTGATTCCACACAGCCTTCATAGGAGATATGTTGAGAAGATACATTATCGTTGCCACACCTTTATCCAAGAAACTAATAGGAAGCCCTTTTGATTTTAGCATTGATCGAGCCATCTCAACCATTGCTCGATTTTTACGCTCAGCCACCCCATTTTGCTTTAGAGTGTATGGGGTTGTCAGCTCTCTTTTGATTCCTTGGTCTTCACAAAAAGTCACAAACTCTTCAGATAGAAACTCACCTCCACGATCGATTCGAAGCACCTTAAGATTTTTTCCACTTTGTTTTTCTGTCATTGCTTTAAACTTCTTGAAATGGTCAAAGGTCTCAGACTTGAGTTGTGGAAAATACACTCAACTCATTCTAATGAAATCATCAGTGAACAATAGAAAGTACTTACTTCCAAACAAAGATTTAGCCCTCATAGGACCACAAAGATTAGCATAAGCTAGTTCTAACAGATCTTTTGCATGCCTGGACCTACCAATGGGGAATGCTTTCTTGACTTTCTTCCTCGTCACGCATCCTTCACACACTTTCTATAGAGGCATGATGGCATGGTTACATCACAGATATATGCTTTATGGTTAGACTTGTTTGTGTAGATTTAATCTTCTCAACATCAGGAAGTTGCCCATCCAGTCTGATGGTTCTTTGTTCATCCAAGATGTGTACTATTTTTGGGACCCTCTTTTCATATCTTCTGTTGCACAATGTTTTTTCACTCCCTTTGTAATTGAAAGCGTTGAATGAGTGCTAACTGGGTGTTGAGTTTAAGTTGTCTTACACTTTTTGGTGTTGTGGCATGTATGTGATTCATTAGCCTACAGATTTCTCTATTCTTGGCATGATCTGGGAATTAGTTATCCTTTCTTCTTTCTCCTATATCAATACCATGAATGATTTTATGTAGCAGAGTTGAGTTGCAACTATGCTTAACAACAGCAGCATTCTTGTTGGCAGTGAACATTGAATTTATGCTGCCTCTACGTGCATAATAAATGTTAATAATTGATTAAATGTTAATAGCAATATAATAATTGTCAGACTCTTTATGCATAAACCATAAGCACACGTCATAATAGGATGGGGATAGTGGGGAGAGAATAATAGATTAAACATAAACTTCTAAAGTATGCTTTCATTTCCTGTCCTTAATAGAATCCAAACTGCCCCAACTTATGAAGTTTGTTTAGTCAGTATATTAAGAAAATTAGTACGCAATCCAATCATGTGATTTGATCCACACCAAAACATTAAGAAAAACATGGAACAAATAAATCATCATAACCTAACGAAAGAGATAAAAAGCTAAGTCGATGAATAGCTTAGTAAGCTCTTCTCGCGGCACAGATTATAACATGTTTGGTACCGGTGGAACGATCGCTGGGTCTCGCATATGATCTTGTCGGCAGAGATGGAAGAAGAGAGCATAGAACGTATTTTTTAACAAAGAACAATGTTTTCTATTTTTTGCTTTTTCTGTAAACTACTAACATATTTATACATCATTTTAGTCAAAAAGTTTGTCAACCAAACTTCCATGATTTAAGGAAGTTTGTTCACCAAACTTAAATAATTTAAGCTCCTCCACGAATTTACAACAACTTCTAACTAATGGATGATTACAAAATATCAAAATAAAAATGACAGCACATGCTTCAAAAATACATCATTACAGCAGATTTCTCAACACTCCTCCTTGAGGCATGTGATGGAGCGAACACCAATGAGTGATCTAAGAAATTCAAATCTTGGTTTCTGCAATGCTTTTGTAAAGATATCTGCTGCTTGATCATCTCCATTGAAATGTCTAATCATTACTTCATTGTTTTTTTCAGCTTGCCTTATGGCATGATATTTTATCTTGATGTGTTTTGTTTTGCCGTGAAAAACAGGGTTTTTCACCATTGCCACTGCTAACTTGTTGTCACAAAGAATTTCAGTAGCTTTCTCTTACTGAAGATTCAAATCAGTCATAATTTTCCTTAACTAGATTGCTTGGTTTACAGCTGCACAAACAGCAACATATTTAGCTTCTACCGTTGATTGTGCAATTGAAGATTGCTTCTTCGTTCCCCAACATATGATACCTCAACCCAAAGAAAAACAATAGCCACTGGTGCTTCTCATATCCTCTACTGAACCAGCCCAGTAACTATCTGAGAATCCTAGAAGCTTGATTGAAGAGTTTTTCTGTACAATAAGCCAAAACTTAAAGTACCTCGTACATATCTGAACACCCTCTTGGTTGCTACTAAATGGATTTCTGATGGTTCATTCATGAATCTTGATAACAAGCTTGAAGCGAACATGATATCGGGACTGGAAATCGAAAGATAAAGCAGAGAACCAACCATACTTCGGTAAAGAGAAGCATCTGCAAGTTGAGCACCATCATTTTTCTTCAATTTTTCTCCATGGACAGTAGGTGTACCCACTGGTTTACAGTTACTAAGATTGAACTTCTTTAGAATTTCACCAGCGTATTTTTGTTGAGACACAAAGATGCCTTGCTCAGATTTTTTGATTTCTAAATCGAGAAAATAAGACCCAATCCCCAAATCATTCATCTCAAATACTTTCTGCATCTTGATTCTGAATTCGTCAACTAGTTTCAGACTGCTGCCAGTATCCAAGAGATCATCTACATAAATTGAAACAACAAGAATCTCCTTTTTCAATAGCTTGACATAAAGTGTTGCCTCATTAAGACTTCTAATGAATCCTAGTGCCAACAAATAACTATCAATTTTTTCATACCAGGGCCTTGGTGCCTGTTTTAGGCCATAAAGTGCCTTCTTCAATAGACATACACGATTACTACCATCATTAAAACCTTCAGGCTACTCAATAAAAACTTACTCCTCTAAGAAACCGTTTAAGAAGGTTGATTTAACATCAAGCTGGAACACTTACCAATCCTTACTTGCTACAAGTGCGAGAATCAACCTTATTGTGTCAAACCTTGCAACAGGAGCATAAGTTTCTGAATAGTACTCTTTGATGTTGAGCATACCCTTTCACCACAAGTCTTGCCTTGTATTTGTTGATGGAACCATCTGTGTTTAATTTCAGCTTAAAAATCCATTTAGTTCCTATCACCTGCTGATTTTTAGGTCTAGAAACTAGACTCCAGGTCTCCATTTTATTAATCATTCTGATCTCCTCCTCCATGGCAACTTTCCTCTCAGGAATAAGCAAGGCTTCCTCAGCTAGAGTGGGTTCCAAAGATGCAAAATTACACCTATTATAGATATCTTCAAGGAATCTTGTTCCTCTAACTGCATAATCATCCTCATCTTCAGATTCATCATTGATGATAGGAGGAGCTTCATGTTGTTCCAACAGCTCCAGTGAAGCTTTCTTTTGTAATTTAGTTACTCCATGTTTGTCCAATCCCATTGACTACTTTCATCCACTTTAATACTTCTGCTCGTATAAACTTGATAAATAAGAGGATTTAAAATTTTATATCCCTTCAATTCATTGCTATAGCTAATGAGAATCCCCTTTTCTGCTCTATGATCAAGTTTACCTCTCTTTGCTTCTGGAATGAAGGTGTAGCACATGCTTCCAAAAATCTTCAAGTGAGTTATAGCTGGTTTGTCTCTGAACCACGCTTCATATGGAGTCTTGTTGCTTAAAGCTTTAGTTGGCAGCCTGTTTTGAAGATATACTGCAGTATTTGCAGCTTCAGCCTATAGTGTCTTTGGCAAATTCTTTTCAAATAAGAGACATCTGGCCATATTTAAAATTGATCTATTTTTTCTTTCACTTACTCCATTTTGCTGTGGAGTATAAGCGACTATAAGCTGATGACGTATGCCTTTTTGCAGCAAAAATTCCTTGAATTGAGTTGAAGTATACTCGGTTCCATTATCTGATCTAAGAGTTTTGATAAGATAGCCAGATTGTGTTTCAACTAGAGCCTTAAAACTTGTAAAACAACTGAACACTTCAGACTTCTGCTTCAGAAAATACACCCAACAATATCTAGTAAAATCGTAAATGAATAACAGAAAATACCTGTTATTGCTGTGAGAAGGAATACTCATCGAACCACACACATCAGTGTGGATGAGCTCACACACATCTGACTAAGTTTTCCGAATTGACAGACTTCACACACATCTGTGTTCTCAGCTATTAGCGGTAGTCCGACTACAAGATCATTTTCTTGAAGTAGTTTTAAAGAATTAAGATTGGCTTGACCCAATCTTTTATGCCAAAGACAAGCCTCTTCCTTGTGACTGAGACAAGATTCAATTTTTATATTTTCCCAATCTACTGGAAAGCTTCTTTTGTTCATTTTTACTGAAAACATCTTCAAACCAGTAGGATCACTAATCTCACAAGTTTTATCTTTGAACACTAGAACATAATTATTGTCTAACAGCTGACCAACTGAAAGCAAACCTTGATCTAGCTGAGGAACATATAACACATCAGTGATTGTTTTGATACCTGAGATAGTTTGGACTAATACATCTCCCTTGCCTTGAACATCTACAAGTCTTCCATCGCCAAGTCTGACTTTTGAAGCGTAACTTTTGTCCAAATCTTTGAAATTACTCAGGTGTGAGGACATATGATGTGTACAGCCACTGTCGACCAACCATACTTCTTTAGCCGCTGCTAAAACTCCATATTCTTCAACTTCAGTTGCGGCAAACAGCTTTGCCTCTGGTTCATCCGTGTCTTTAGTGACTTGAACAGGCTGAGCTTGGGGTTGTTGTCTAGTATTTGTTTTACAAACTCTATCAGTATGACCAAACTGATTACAAATCTTACACTATGCACTAGGTCTCCACCAGCAGAAGTTTTCACCACGATTATCTTTCTTACAATAAGGACAAGGAGGATAGTTAAACCTCTTTCCTCTCCTTTTGCTGAAATTTTTATTCCACCCTCCTTTATCATTTGTTTGGCCTTTCGATCCTTCTTTTTGAGGCTTTGATCTTTGTGCATATGTTGATTTTTGACCTGCTGTAAATCTCTGAGATCCATATCCTTGAGCAGCTACAAGTGCTCTTTCTTCCTTCTGATCTTCTGCTTCTCTAAATGCTTTCCTTTGTTCAAAAGCATACAAAGCATTTGTTAGCTCTGTTAGCTTGATTTGTGACATATCCCATGAATCTTCAAGAGAGGAAATTTTTGCTTCAAACTTTTCTGGAAGAGTCACCATAATTTTCTCCACATCTCTCTTTTCTTCCAACTCCTCTCCCAACAACCTGATCTGGTTTACCACATTCATAATTCTATCAACATACCCATTTATCTCCTCTGAGTCTGTCATCCTCAACAGCTAAAACTCCTTCCTTAGATTGTATATCTGCATCTGCCTTGTCTTGTCAGATCCTTGGAATTCAGTCTTCAACTTCACCCAAGCTTCATGTGCTGTTTTGCAAGCTATAATCTTGGTGAAGATAGAATCGGTTACTGCAGCACGTATGTAGGACAGAGCTTTTGGAGCTTTGACAACTTCTTCTTCATGTTGTTTAATTTGTTGTAGTGTTGGATTTTGCCTCAGAGGAGGGACTATTTTTTCTTCTTCTACATATTCCCATAAGCCAAGACCTTGAAGGTAAGCCTGCATTTTTACAGCCCAGAAGTGATAATTTTCACCATTAAAATAAGGAGGTGAAAAAGAAATACTACTGGAACCCATGAAAAATGTAGAAGAAAAAATATGGATTATATTTGGGTTTTTTTTCTTCTTGCTGGTTTTCTCTCAAACACTCACATAGCACCTTTAAGATCAAGAGCTCTGATACCATTTGTTAGCAGAGCTGGAAGAAGAGAGCATAGAACGTATTTTTTAACAAAGAATAACGTTTTCTGTTTTTTGCTTTTTCTGTAAACTACTAACATATTTATACGTCATTTTAGTCAAAAAGTTTGTCAACCAAACTTCCATGATTTAAGGAAGTTTGTTCACCAAACTTACATATTTTAAGCTCCTCCACGAATTTACAACAACTTCTAACTAATGGAGGATTACAAAATATCAAAATAAAAATGACAGCACATGCATCAAAAATACATCATTACAGCAGATTTCTCAACAGATCTCCAAAATATGTCATTACAAACCATTACATCAATCCTCAAAATTTTTAGGTTTTGTCCCATAACATCAGCAAGATCATCATCATCAACAAGCAGCACAGCATCCCCATCTTCATCGATGTAAGTAAGTGTAAAATTGGAATCAGGAAAATTAAAAAGACCATGGATTTTTGATCTCAATCCATCCATGTCAAGACCCAGTTGGCTATCCTCATTGACAAAAACTTTAAAACGTTTCAGGGTGTCGCCACGCTTAACCGCCAGATATAATCAATATTTATAATATAAGAATAAGAAATATGGTCATGTAAAAACCATACTAAAATACGTTTTTTTTAGAATGAAAAAGAAAGAAAAACGAAACACATTATATAACTAATCTTGGAAAACAAACCCCAAATATATCCTCTAATAAGAGTGAGAGACATCTTATAAGTGCAGTATTAAAAGTGGTAATTCCTAACTCAAAATGAGTAGCAGTATTAGTAAGCCATTCAGCAGACCGGTTACTTTAGTAAAGCGCGCGTAGCTATCAAAATGAGTTAATAATCTTAAAAACAGAGAATAACATGCAAATCCCAGTCCATAATTTAGAACGCTTTTTTTTTTTTTTTGGATAACGATAATGTAAAAGGTTAAACAGCCGTTGAAGAAGAATAAATTTGCTAAACATATAACAGATGGCAATCGACGTAAACATAGCTAATAAATACGGTGCACTTACTGGATAAGGCAGCGATTCAGTAGGATGGATTGCATCGGATTATTATTACCTTTCCAACCAAAATAAACAAGCTTATTCACGGGTCAGGCTCTTCTCAGTAGGAATCGCTTTAATAAATAACTATTACAGTCATGAACTTTAGGTTGGTCTTGTTGGCACTTCATATAATAATTGAGCTTTCAACGCACTTTTCTTTGGTGAAAAATTCACACCTTGAAGAAAGCCTCCACCTATAGTTGACTTTCTCACCACCATCTCCAATACTGATGATAAGCTTGCAACCATTACAGATAAAATCCCATGAAAGCACCTCATCCTCTTCACACTAAATAGCTTGTCCGAATGTTATGAATATTTCATCACAACCATTGGACATCGAGTTTTGAACATCTCCTTCGCTGAACCTAGAGCAAAACTAATTATCCATGAGCAATGGCTTTTCTTATACCACTCCCTTACTGCTCCATCAAAGCGTTTACTGCCTCTTACACCGGTGGACCTCACACAGTCATACTGGCAAGGGTAACAATAGGAGTCACAAAGGAGGACTACCGAATTCGTCTTAGACTTTGTCTTTGGCAAGTTGTAACTTTAAATGATCCAGCTTCTTCACATGGGCTCATGTTTGCAAATGGAACACGTTATCCCTCCTTTGTGACCTTTAATCAAACGGCAATTCAACCTGAACACGAAGCCCAAACTCAGAATCAAGCCTAAATCCAAAATACTTATTCCTCAAACTGGTCTAATTACAATAATAAACCCATTTCATAGTATTAGATTTGTTGGAAATAGGGATATATTATTGTATACTATCGACTTTGATATTTAGAGTCATGAAATCGTCAGTTTAGGCCTCTAACTAATCCAAATACTCTCACCGCAACATTTACGAAAGTGAATATCCAGGCCTCTTCTAACTCCCAACTTCTAATATTGCTACCTAACATTGGTGCCACTGCTTTTATGATATATATGACCTTTAGTTTATAGAATCTGAAACTTTGTATAACATTCCAAACAAAGTTATGATCAATAATGACCATACTTTCTATATTTTCTCGTTAGTTCTTCCACATTCCCTACTCATATTTGTCCTTTCACCTTATTGATATTTTAATTATTCCTTATCTTTCTACTAATTAGTTATCAATTGTCAAATTTAGCAAAAAAAAACTCATGCTTATTAAATTTAACATTTAATTACATTGTGCAAGATCTCAATTCCAAGATGTGATTGCTTATAAGTTTCATCCATAATAATCTCTATCTTGTAGAGATTCCTCTAAACTTCATAAATAATGTTGCTTTTGTTGGAAAAATCGAGTAATTTTTTCTCTAAGGTATACAACTAGTGAAGTGAACCGATTCGATAATACCCAGAAAAGATCACAATGATCTCCTAGACAGTATTACCATTCCACGTAAAATCTCAGGAAAGGTCGGAGGGGTCACAAACGGTCCCACTTAAAACCTGACCTCCTAGACAGAAATTACGTGCACGGTGTATTTATCACAACCTAACCTGTGTACACACACGAATAATAAATACACCCAAATAAATTGAACACAACACTACAAATGTACCCGATAAATAATATTGAATACTATAAATGTGGAATAAATAAAAGAGATAAGGAAAGAACATACCTGGAAATTTGATAACGGAGTTCGGCCAAATATGCCTACGTCTCTATAGCACCACTAAAGCAGCCTGCTTTTATTAAGAAGAGAACACTAAATTTGATATGTGTACAAATTTTAAGTATATATCAAATTTTGGGATATGTAGATATGAGAGGGGAAGGAGTTATTTTATAACTTGAAAAACTCCTCCCATCCTCATCTCTTCCCAATATGAGATATAAATTGGGCCATCAAAGTAAAAAAAAAACAACAAAATCTCCACCTTGGCACAATTTCTGGTCCCACCAAATGCAAGCATCATTCATCCTCCCAATCAAACAAAATAGCCTTTGTAGTGCTTCCAATTTGCGCCCCCAGGCGCAACTCAATTGTGCAGGATATTGACCAAGTCTAAACAATGT
>JAOQMS010044608.1:0-10126 GCA_027563885.1 Erythroxylum longipes | reverse complement strand
GTATAAATAGCAAATAGATTATTTATGAATTTCCATAGTTAACTTATGATAAACAAGAAAACTAAATTGAATAGTTGTAGTCATCTCGATTATTTAATTTAGGGTTTAGTCTTTTTCACGAAGCTTATTGCTATCATTTATTAGATATGAAATCCTATCACCCCCAGTTAATAGATGGTAAGTTTTGGTTTGGATGCTAGGTTTGAACCAATTAATTTAGGAAAATTTGAGACTTATTACGGCTATCCTAATATGTTTCGGACTAACTGCTTGAATCGTGAAAATATTCTTTTTAGACTAATAATCAATGTTACAATTAGATGATATTTTTCCCTTGAATCAGAATTTGGTAATCTTGACTTTCTCATATTTAAATTCAGTTGATTTAATTTATTTTTGCATTGATTTCAATTAATTAGTTATTTAATCAAAAAACCCCCCATTTAATTTTATTGCTTGAAATTAAAAAACTAGTGTTCTGTTCTCTTGAGATTCGATCTAGTTCCATGACTATTATAAAAGTTTGGAGAATTGGTATTATTTTGGGGGCTTCAACAATCCGATCAAAATTTGGCGTCGTTTTCGAGGAACTATTTCAAGTTTCCTAGTTTCTTTATGTCTTTATTTTTATAGTTACTACTAACCTCTTGTCTTGTATGACTCATGCTTCTCATACAGGTAAATTGTAATATAATCCAGAAATTGAGAAGACAATGTGTCATTTGAGAAAAGAGACTAAGTAAGAAAGCCGTCATTCACCTTTAAACGTGAAAGTTGAAGTAGATCTAACAATTGGTGAAGACTCTAATTTTCAAGAAGCGGAAGAAAAGATGGAAAATCTTAACCCTCGAACATTGAGGGAGTTAGCGACACCGAATTTGAATCAACAACCTTTATGCATTCAATTTCCAGATGTTAAGGTAGATTTCAAATTGAGATCTGGTTTGATTGACTTACTGCCTATTTTTCTTGGTCTTGCAGGTGAAGATCTGCATAAACACCTGAAGGAATTTCATGTTGTTTGCTTTGGAATGAAGGTACAAGGGGTGATAGAAGAACAAATTAATCTCAGGGCCTTTCCGTTCTTATTGAAAGATAAGGCAAAAGATTGGCTATACTATCTTCCCCTTGACTCATTGACAACATGGAATGAGATGAAAAGAATTACAGGAGAAACATTATATGAATATTGGGAAACATTTAAAGAGCTATGTACTAGCTATCCACATCATCAAAATTCCCAATCAACTTCTGATTCGATAATTTTATGAAGCACTATTGCCAATAGATCGAAGTATGGTCGATGCAGCTAATGGAGGAGTTCTGGTAAACAAAACACCTGAGGCAACCAGACAATTGATATCAGTTATAGTAGAAAATTCTCAACAGTTTGGGACAAGGATGGATGGAGCTATTAAGCGTGTGAATAAGGTAAGTAACACACAGCTTGAGGATAAAATATCTGATTTAACCGCTCTAGTTCGTCAAATGGCAGTAGATCAATTGCAATTGACAAAAGTGTGCAGAATATGCTCATTCCCTGGACATCCTATGGATATATGCCCTATATTGCAACAAGACTCTCTTCAAGAAACTAACACAATAAGGGGATTTCCTAATCAACCTCAACGAAAGTATGACCCTTATTCCAATTACTATAATCCAAGATGGAGGGATCATCCAAACTTGAGCTGTGGAAATCAAGGAGGCCAATAACGATATCAACCTTAAAATTTTAAACAACCTCAAGCTCCTACATATGCTCAACCTCAATCTTTAAATTCAGGTATGTCTTTAGATGAAATTGTTAAGGCGCTTGCTAATAATACTCAAAAATTTCAACAGGAAACAAGGGTAAGCCTTCAAAATTTGGAAAATCAGAACACTCAATTAGCCACCTCGATAAGTAAATTGGAAGTGCAAGCATCATAAAATTACCTTCCTAAACAGTGGTGAATTCTAAGAAGAATGTTAGTGCAATGACTTTGAGAAGTGGTAAGGAAATTCAATATGGAAGTTGTTCACCAATGGAGGTAGAAAAGCACGATGATAGAGAAAAGAAGGAAGAACTTCCAACTAAAGAACCAACAAAGGTAAAAAATGATTCATCTTCTTCAATATCAATTAATGCACATTTACCTCCTTTTTCTAACAGGTTGGCTAAACCAAAAGATGATGGATATGAAAGACAGATCTTAGAAATTTTCAAAAAGTTAGAAATCAATATACCACTTTTGGAAGCCATCAAGCAAGTTCTGAAATATGCAAAATTCTTAAAAAAGTTGTGTACAAACAAAAGGAAGCTGAAGGACAAGGAAAGAATAATTTTAAGTAATAATGTATCAGCTGTGATAAATAGGAAATTATCAGAAAAATGCAAAGATCCAGGTATGTTTACACTTTCGTGTGTTATTAGTAATAGAAAATTTGAGCGTGCCATGCTAGACTTAAGTGTATGTATTAATGTCATGCCATACTCAATTTATCGAGCTTTAAATCTAAATTCTTTGCAAGAAACTAATGTGATAATTCAACTAGCTGATCGTTCATATGTGTGCCCTATTGGAGTTATTGAGGATGTTTAGTCCAACTTAATGATTTGGTATTTTTAGTAGATTTTTACATCTTGAAAATAGATGAAGATAGTGTTGAAAATTTAGCTTCGATTTTATTGAGTAGGCCATTTATGAAGATGACTAAGACGATAATCGATGTGCAAGAGGGTACTCTTTCTGTAGAGTTTGACGGTGAAATAGTAAAGTTCAACATTTCTGAACCAATAAAGTACCCAAATGATTTCCAATCTGTTTATCATATGAATATTGTGGATTCATTTATGTTGGATATGTTTAAGGAAGAAAGTGATGAAGATGAGTTCGAGCTTAAGGCTAAATCGGAAGTGAACAAGCAAATTTATGAAACTTGTGAAGTTATAGAATCGTTATTTGCTATGCTAATCGATTCAGAAACTTTGAATAATGAACTCATTATAACTTACAAGAAAATTTTACCTTATGTTTTGCAGGCTCCGAAGATAGAATTAAAGGTGTTACCTGATCACCTAAAGTATGCCTATTTAGGTGATAGAAAGTCATTACCCACAATCATTTCAAAAAGGTTGACTAAAGAGTAAGAGGAAGGGCTAATAGCACTACTTAAGGAGTACAAAGCTACAATTATATAGAAGTTTGGGAAGAACCAGCCCTATTGAGTATAACAACGTTAAACAATTGCACTTTTCGAGAGGCAACCCAAAATATGATAGTTTTATTTTATTTTGTTTTAGTTCTTTCTAGGATGCATTTGTTTGTTTTTAAAACATAAATTATTGGCCAAAAAAAATTCCAAACTACTAAATCTAAAAGGCGAGATCTCGCCTTATGTGATTTAGTGTTCTGAATTGATACTTTAATATTCCAAGAAAAATATTATAAAAATAATTTAAAAAATAAAAAGAACCGTAATTTTTCTTTCTTTATTATCTCCATTTTTTCTTTATTTATTTATTTATTTATATTATTTATTAATTAATTAAAAAAACAAAAACAAACAAACCCTGTAATTTTTTTTCCTTTTCACTTTATTAGTATTTATTTAAATTTAAATTTATAAAAAAACCTAATCTTTTAATTCTTCTTTGCAGGAACATTGAAACTCCACCAGCTCTTCTTTGTAAGATAGCCTCTGTGCAACAACTCTCACACAACTACTGCACAGTAAGCACATACCCTCTCTACTGCACAACACGCCACTGCTCAACACTCACACAACCTCTAACACACGTAGCAAGCCTCCTCCCTAATGCACTAGCAACTCTTCCCATAGTGATCAACCCCACTTATACTACCCTCACCTCTCCAATACACTAGCAGTCACTCTCCACCATGTAGCCTCACACAAGCTCCTACCCACGCAGCTCTCTTCCACTCACACTCCCATGCCACAACACACACCACTACACCTCTCTCCACTCACGCCACAACCCAACAATCTCCCAGACATAACAACTCTTCTCTACAACACAGTAGCACCTAAACCTACACCAACACAGACGCACAACAACCCTCCCTACACCCAACCACGTCTAATTTTTTAACTATTTTTAATTATTTTTATTTTTCATTCTTATTAATTACTTTTAGTTATCTTTCTTTAAGTTTAATTTCAATTATTATTAAGTTGTTGTTAATATTTTCCTAGTAATTTTTGTTTATTTTGTTTAGTGTAATGGGGAGTTATCTGGATACTACCAAGATCATAGCAAAAGGCAATTCACCGATGAATGCTAAATCAGTTGAAAGCTCTAAAGCTTGTAACAAAAGGAAGCGTGTGTGGATAATTTTCAAATGCTCACATCTTAGCGGAATCCTCTATTCTTTATTTTCTTTGATTATCTTTATTGAGTTATGAGTATCTTATGCATAAATTATGGACAATGTATGATTTAGGAGTGGGGGAGAAAATGTTTATCTTTGATGAACTTTGTGACTTTTCTTGAACTCATGATATGTTGATTCATATATTAATTATTCCTCATGGTAGCTTCATAATTTTCTGATTGTTGTTCATGAATAATTCTTAAGTTAGGATACATTTTTTATTTAAGATCTAATACATGAGAGAGATAAGCATGATTAATCATCATTGCACCCAGTCCGAAATATCGCAATAAAGTGAGATTTGGGGAGGTCTGATAGTACGCAGCCTTACCCCTACAGAGTACAGAGATTGTTTCCGGTAGACCCACATGCAAATGTAACAATAAGCATTATTAATGTTTTCATTAAATTATTTCAAGTATCTCATTGATTTTGTTGAATGAAAAATGTGCAAGACTTGATGCAATTTTTGACACCTACCTAAGCTTTGGGCCTAAGATCATTTATCACACATGTGCTCATATATATCTTTTGTTATGTATTATCAAACATAGCTTGTTTATGCTAGAATTTGCTTTTGAATACGTGTTAAGACCACATTTTTTATAAATTTGTGTATAAAGACGATGAGGGCATTTAGGATAACCATTTTTTGACTTAAACAAGCCTACCTTAATGTTTATCCCTAGAAAAACAATTTGAGCCTTATGCTTTCTTTCTAGCATAATAACCTTGTTACAAGCCGAATTTACCCTTTTTGTTGTTGATATCCTTAATAATTTTGAACCCTAATTGAAGGAATTGTATCAAGCTTATTTGCATAAGATTTTGACTATTTCCATGAAAAGTTAATTAGATGATTCAAGTTGCATTGTTATGATTTTTTATAGAATGGAGGAGAAGTAAAAAAATAAACAAACAAAAAAACAAAATATCCTCTTTGATATTTTTGTTTAAGAAAAAAAAAGACAAAGTGATTGAAAAAAATGTCATTTGAACCAAGTGAATTTTGATTTAAGTTGAAACTTGTGTGGATAAGTTTGTATTATTCCCTTCAATTCATATAGTCAAAAAGTTCCTTTTGTCATACCTTACCTAAGCCAAGTTACAACTCTTATAAAGCCCCTTTGATTTATACATTAGGTTCATTTTGTTTAGTGGTGAAGACATGATTCTTGAACAAGCTTATCGAAATAACTCGCTATGTTTTGATTTGAGAACCTAATGAACCCTAAACACTTTAAACGTATAGAGTGAAATCCTTATGAGGGTGTCAAGTCTTGTTCATTTGATTTTGATGGAATTAATGAGATGCTATATTTTAACAATATGTCCTATGAATGCTCATTCTCTCGATTGTTATTTTATCTTAGCCCTTAAATGTGAATTAGCTTTTGGATATTTTTGGATGACATGAAAGGAGATGAGAGTTGTTGTGAAGATGATTAATATATTGAATTAATGTATGCTTGAGGACAAGCATGAGTCCGGTTTGGAGGAATTTCATAAGATCTCATCTTGACTAATTATTTGATATTATCTCCTTTTTTGAATTTATTTTTGTGCTTAAATGTTAAAATTAATGTTTTTTTTGTTTTAGGAGATAAAAAGTTGAGAATGCATCAAATTGGGACTCTATTGATGATGTTGACAATTTTTGGATAAAGTGAAGAAATTGATGCAGTGGATAAGGCTAATTACTTGAAGAGTTAGAATTCGACTAGAAGACTTCGCCTTATCCTTATCATGAAGGAGTTTGATTTTGAATTCATTTTAGATAGACATCTTTACAAGTTAGAGCTGGATTAGGATTAGATTAGAAAATCCTATAAAAGGGATGTTTCTCACAACAGAAAGAGGTTTCCTCTTTTTACTTTTTTAGCAATTCTTAGTCTTTCTTCTATTTTTGTTATTGGAACCAAAGCCATGTATGACTAAACTCATCTTTCTGATTCAAGGGGATTCAATACTCTGATTGTAACTTTGTAAGGTTTTATGTTTCAAACTTTTATTCACGTTTTAATTCAAGTATTTCTTGTTTTGAGTTCCCATATTTCATGAATGATTGATATTCAGTTAATCTGACAATTTAATTTAATATTGATTATTGTATCGCTATCCATGAATTCAGTGATCCGTAATTGTCATGAAGGATTGGTATAAGTAGCAAATAGGTTATTTATGAATTTCCATATTTAACTTATGATAAACAAGAAAACTAAATTAAATAGTTGCAACTGTCTCGATTATTTAATTTAGAGTTTAGTTTTTTTCATAGACCTTATTGCTACCATTTATTTAATGTGGAATGCTATCACCCCCAGTCAATAGATGATAAGTTTTGGTATGGATGATGGGTTTGAACTAATTAATTTAGGAAAATTTAAGACTTATTACAGCTATCCTAATATGTTTCGGACTAACTGCTTGAATCGTGAATGTATTCTTTTTAGACCAATGATCAATGTTACAATTAGATGAGATCTTTTCCTTGAATCAGAGTTCCGTTATCTTGATTTTCCCATATTTAAATTTAGTTGATTTAATTTATTTTCGTATTGAGTTCAGTTAATCAGTTATTTAATCAACAAGCCCCCATTTAATTTTATTGCTTGAAATTAAGAAACTAGTGTTCAATTCTTTAGGGATTTGACCTGGTTACATGACTACTACAAAAGTTTGGAGAATGGGTATTATTTTGGGAGCTTCGACAACCGACCGCAGCTCAACTACATAGGAGCACATGTTGGTTGGGTAGGTAATAATCCTTTCTCATGCACGTACAATCTTGTGTGGAAAAACCATTTGAATTTCTCTTAGTCTAACAATGTAAGAGCTCAAATGAGAACTCAAGGCCTACTGGGATTTCAGCAAGACAAGTTTGGTTTATAGGAATCGAAGATGGAAAAGTTTATGGGTGTGTTGAATTCCAAGTTCATAAGCCTATAAGAGGCCTATAAGAGGATGAAAGTGAATTTCAATCAAATATATAAGAATCATGCCTCTTTCATTCACAATTTGGAGATTCAAATGGGCTAGTTAGCCAATGCATTATCTACATGAAATGTGTGGAGCCTTCCAAGCAATATAGAAGCAAATCCAAAAGAGCAATTGATGGCTATCACATTTAAGAGTGGGAAAGGGCTAGAAGAACTAGTAGAAAAACAAGTTAAGCCCCACCATGTAGAAAGAGCAAGATAAGAAGGAGAAGAATAAGGATCCTTCTTACGCTCCTCCTCCTCCATATACACCAAAGATCTCATTTCCACAAAGGCTGCAGAAGAACAAAATGGATATGCAATTTTACAAGGTTCGATGGAGAAGTTAAAGAAATTGCAGATTACATTACCCTTTATGGAACCTTTGGAGAGCATACCCATGCACGGAAAGTTTCTCAAAGACATCTTATTAAACAAGCGGACTTAAGATGACAACCAAACGGTCTTCATTGTAGAAAATTGCAGGTCCATAATTACCAACCATATGCCCTTAAAGTGAAAGATCCAAGGAGTTTTACTACACCCTGTATAGTTGGTAATTTAGAATTTTCTAAATGTTTATATGACTCAGGTGCAAGTATTAATCTTATGCCTTTGTCTATTTTTAAGAAATTTGGGCTAGGAGATATAAAGCTGACTTCTATACTTATTTAGTTAGCAGATCAATCTATAAAGAAACAGTTTAGCATGGTAGAGGATGTGCCTGTAAAAGTGGATAAGTTTGTTATTCCTATGAATTTTATAATGCTAGACTTTGAAGAGGATCAAAATTGTCCACTAATTCTTGATAAACCCTTTTTGAACAATGGAAGAGCTTTGGAAGATGTTCATGAAGGCAACCTCATCCTTCGGATTAGCGATAAACAAGTAGAATTAAATATGAATAAAGTATTGAAGAATTCGAATGAGGGCAACTTATGTATGAGAATTGATGTAGTTGATTTGTTAAAAGAGCAAGTGCGTGAGCCAATTTCGGAAAATATTGATAAAGTATTGGTAGTTGTTTTAAGTACGAATGGTTCCTGCCTCCCAAAATACAAGTTGTTTAATTCAATTGAAGATGCAGGGAGTTTTATTATTCCTTGTTTTAGTAGCAGTTTGTTTTCAACAAGGGCATTAATAGAGTCAATTGGTTTAATTAATTTTATACATTCTTTGTTATTATCTTACAATTTGTGGCTTGTTCTCAGTATATTAAATTGTTATGTACAGAAATCGATAGAAGAAAGCCATTAATTCAAGACCCTAATTGATGGTAAAAGTGAAGGACACGTTAAGCTAACGACATTAAACAAATGCTACTTGGGAGACAACCCAATAATTAGGATAGGTTTTATTTTCATTTTCATTTTGTTTTGTCGGCGCTTTGTAATTTTTATTTTGTAAGGAGTTAAAATGATGGATCTTTATGGTATCAAGTGTCTTTAAGTTCCTTCTCCAACACCATCACGACCTGAATCACCTTAAGTTTTCTTGCTTTTACTTTTTATTTATTGTTATTTCTCTTTATATGTATTGTTTTGTTTTCCACATTAAGGACAATGTGTTGTTTAATTATAAGGACGATTATGCATTTGCATATCATTTGTGTGTGAATTTTGCATTTGCATTGTGTTAGTTTTGATTAGGTTGGCCTAGTGTGAACATTTTGTTGCATCATATGTGCATTGCGTAAATGTGTCAATGGCATGAATTGAATGGAATTGGCTTACTTTGAACATGATCATTTAAATTGTAAAGGAATAGTAACTTGTGAATTTTGTGTTGTAAGTGTCTTTAGGATGAAATATGCATGTTAATTAGGAAATGACTTATTTTTCACCTTATGACAATTGTTTGTATACATTTACAATTACGTTCAATTAAATTGGTTAGCATCATTAGTACCCTTTGATGAGAGTGATTGCCTAAAAAGAAATAAGGTAGGCTAAGAAATTATGGGAAATAATGTGTGTTAAATAAAATACCTATTCCGTTGGCCTTTTTAAGAAAATTGGGTTAATAATAGAGCTAGTAGTTAGTTGAGAGTTGTGATATAGCTGAGTAATCGAGGGCGTTCATGAAAAAATGTTTTTCTTCGTGTCAAAGGGCTAGAATGATACTCAAACTAAATTAAATAAAAAAATTGAGGGACATTCATGACAAGTTGTTTGCTTTCACGTCAAAAGACTAGTGGTCATTAAAGAAAATATAAGAAGATAATGTTTGTAATAAAATTACTGATCTTTTAAAAGTAGCAAGAGTTTTTATTAAGGGTTACTTAGTGATAATTTACCTTTTTAATTGATCAACAATAGTAAGTGCATGCTTACAAGTACTATAGGTGTATGAATAAGGTGTTAATATTTTGATTAATATGTATATTCAAATCAAAGCACTTAAATATGAAAGGAAAAAGTTAGTATGTTGGGCTTTGCAAGTGATTTAAGTTTGACGTTAAGTTAATTCCATGAGAGCTGACACCTTTGTACCATCATTGTATGTTGCATGATTATGTGTTTTTGTGTTTTGTTTGCCTATGGTTTTAGTTTTGCTTAAAGACAAGCAAAGATTTAAGTGTGGAGATATTGATAGGTGTAGATTATGATACATTTTCTAGGTGTTTGTGTAACACCCCACTCCCGCTGGACCCGAACCCGATATCGACGGTGATATCCAAATCCGTGCTCCGCGAGGGTGGTGTGCCACATCACTAAACAATCAAACAGTCGGTATAATTTTTTTTTTAAAACCATAAACATAAAGTAT
>JAOQMS010044607.1:0-10126 GCA_027563885.1 Erythroxylum longipes | reverse complement strand
CCACAATTCTTTTCTTTCCCAATGTACCCTTAATGAGTCCCAAAAGTCCACTTTACCCTTCCTTATAAGCTTAGGCTCTTTTGGTACTTATGTTACATGCCAAAAATGCCCTCAATTCATTCTTACGCATTTATTCCATAAACTATTATGCTTAATTTAACGAAAAAAATTTTCAGGGGGCCAACAATTGTTATTCTAACATTATAGGATCATAGAATATCCAAACTCTTATGTCTCTTTATAATATCTCCAAAATTCCAAACCTTCGGGTTAAGTTTCCATGATCATTTTGACAAGGCAAATGATGTAATTTGGCAACACTTTCTTCTAGGAAAATGTTCCCCATTGTCTTAAGTTTCTAATGAAACCAAGATAATTCATTTTGATTCCGTATTATATGAGTTATACTCAAAATACTATAGACTGAGTACATTTGAAACTTTGTCTTGTTAATTATCATGCCGTCAAATTGTACAACTCATATCTCTTAATTACCATATCTAAAAATTATGAAATTTATATCAGTTGAAAGAGAAGAGAATAGTCTATAACTTTTATGAAGATAATTTTGTCTGATTCATCCTAAATCAATACAATTTATTCAATAACATCAGAATATGATTGCTATCTTGGGTAGTACTACAACCTCATTCAAAATTTAATTTCAATCCAGATTTTTAAATGCTTAGAGACAGAATTAAAAATCTACTTCTTCAACAAAATTGTATCCATATGTCACTACGTTACTATTAATTAAGAATCAACTTATTTGGACATCTACAGCTTAAGATATCATCAAAATACTAAAGTATGTTCAATAAAAATCCACCCCCGTATCATCTCTCAGGTCGCGATTGCGATTCTAACAGCAGAGTTGAGATCGTGACGTGTCGCGATTGCAACTTCCTTGTTTAACCAGCAGAGTCACGATCGCGACCTGCTACTGTTCTTTCTTCTTCTTCATTCTTTGAACTGTGAACTTTTCTTCTCTCATTTTTTTTCTTTCATACATAACAACATCTATAACTTATAATAACCCCATTTTTGACTTTCATAAAGCTCAATAACTCAAAAATAGATCAAAACTTAAGAGTAAACATAAACCTCTAAAACTGAAAATCTATGCACATAACTTTGCATGTTTTCTGCATTTTTTTTTATTCTTTCATTTCTGCATTATTTTCATTGCCTTATATTTTTTTTCACATCCCTACATCACCATGAACCTATCCTTTTAAACCAAAACTCATTTCACAGCCATTACGAATTTAAAACTAGATTGTCCATCGGTACAAAAACTTACGACTGTGACTCTCATCTCTCATGCCCGTGAGAGATGAGCCAAAGGTCACGAGTGTGACTTATCTCTCACGCACGCTTGTGAGAGATGAGCCAAAGGTCACGAGTGTGATTTATCTCTCATGCCCGTGAGAGATAAGACAAAAGTTAGGTTCTGAAAAATTAAAATAGAGCATATATATATCAACCTTAACTCTTATGAATTTCGGCCCTCACCATATAAACATTTCACTTGTTCTATAAACTCCAAAAATTCATTCACTGCTATGTCATTACATCCGATCCTTAAAAACACAAAACACAAAACCAAACTCAGTAAACATTTCACTGCTACATTTTCCAGAACACTCATCTTCAAAATTTTCCAAGTTTTACACCTGACACACTTATACAAAACTCACTCTTTGTACTTCAATACTCTTCATTATTAGCTTTATTTCCACTCAATATAATTCACAACCCAGTTCATGCTTTAAATTTGACCATTAACTCTAAACAGAACCAGTACATATATAAAACTTGTTTTTCATGAATTTCTACACCCATCTTATACACATTTTCCATGATCTTTCAACTCCAAAAATCATTTAAGCACCATCTTAAAACACTTTAATCTTCCAAATACTTAAATACAAATATCATCAACTCACCCCACGTCCATAGTAACATGAAAATGTCCAATTTTACAAAATCCTTTAATAACAAATAAATCACTAAATTTATCTCAGCAATCAACAACTCTAAAGGATTAATAAGATCCTTGCTTGATAAAACTTCCAATATCGTCGACAATCTTAAGAAACCCTAACTTTCATCCAACTTACATACCCCATTCGAAGGTGGTTTAGGTTAGGCTTTTCTTAAGGCAAAAGAAATGGATAACAAGTAGGAGTAGAAAAGGTAGAGAAAAGTAAAGTGTAACTTTGCTGAGGAGTGAATCAAGATCCGAAAAAGAAGAAGAAGAAGAAGCTTCAAAAAGAAAGCCACGGGAAGATATTTTTAAGACAAGACAAAACAGTATCTTTGTCTTTCAAAGTTAAAAAGGAACGTGAGCTTAAGATTTGGACACTTGTCCAATTCCTAAGACTTTAACTAGTTTCTCAACTAACTAGTCCTTATTAAACTAGTTCCATAACTCCTATCTTTTTATTTCAATTATCACCAAAATTTTCTTAATAACATCTTCTCACAAATTCCAAAGTCATCTCCAATTTTCAAAATCATTTTCTCAAAAATTTCTAAAAATCAATTTTTTAAATTCTCCAATATCATTTGTTTCTTATTTCTATTTCCTTCCATCAATTTACTTGCCAAGTGACATTTTTCCTAGTCTAATAATATTGAACATTTTCAAAATTTATTCCAAAAATTCATCAAAAATTTTAAATCAACAATTTATATTCTCCAATTTGGATTTCAATGCAAATAAATCACAATTCTCAATAATATCACATTAACAAATCAATTATACCTAGAATGTCAATGGATGCATGTACAGTCATCTTAATGTGTGCAAAAATTCAAATTCACGTGTGTGTAAACTAACATTATGCATGAGCATGAGATGCATTTTTCTTAATTCCTCATTGAGATCTCACATGTACCACATTTTTGGGTTCTAACTCTTAATATGGGAACGAGATGTTACAATTCACATCATAATTACCTTAAAATCATTTGTATCCCAGAATATGTCAAATAAGTGCATAAATAGTCATTATAATGTGTATAAAAATCAATTCGCGCATATGTGTATTCTGCAGATATGCATGAGTATGCAATGCACCTTATAATTTCTCAATAATGGTTCTCATTTACAGTTATCTAAGGTTTTAACCCTTAGTATGGGAAAATGGGATACTACATTAGCAATAGAAGGAAGTAAATCAAATTTGAATTTCGAAATATTATAAGGTTATCATCAAAATCATTAATAAGATTTGAGCTAACATTACAATCCTTAAAGTTAAATTCACCCTGAGTTTTAGGTCTGTAAATGTCATCCTAAGCAGCTAACTAGACTTTCTTTTTATTTCAGAGGCTCTCTAAAGAAATTTCCGACATTTCGCTTCAATTTGCTTAATCACAATTGAAGGGAGAATGAAGATATTAGTCCAATAAGTGTGAAGGGATAGTAGCACTGAATTAATCAATTGTGTTCTTCCAGCATAAGAGAGATTCCTAAAAGCCTAACTTTGAATCCTCTTTGTAATCTTCTCAACCAATATGAAGTAGTCAACTTTTATCCATTTTGTAGGAGAGAGGGGCACACCTAGATATTTAAGAGCACAGTGGTCGCCTATTTGCACTTAGTACAAACACCAGTCATATAAAAATTTGATTTAGTCTTATTAATATACAAGTCAGTAACATTAGAAAAATAATCAAAGCCCTGCATGATTCTATTGATTAAAGTAGGATTAGCCTTGTAAAAAATCATCAAATCATTAGCAAAACAAATATGGGTGAGAGAAAGAGGGGAGACATGATCACCCTGTCTAATACCCCTTTTCCCCTCAAAATATCCATGAGAAGCACCATTTACAGTAATGGTATACTTGGTGGACTTAACACATAACATAATCCATCTGATAAACTTTTCAAGAAAACAATACCTAACAAGCTTCTCCTCAATGCATTCCCGGTGCAATGTGTCATAAGCCTTCCTCAAATTTATCTTTATAAGGCATATAGAAGAAGCTGATTTTCTATTATAAAGTATAATAAAATCTTGAAAAATCAAGATATTATGCACAATACTTCTATTCTCTACAAAAGCCCCTTAGTTATGAGAAACAAGATCAGGTAATATAAACTGTAATCTATCACAAGGGACCTTAAAGATGAATTTATAAAAAGTAGTGCAGCAAGTAATGAGACACAAATTTGAAGCAAAACTAGGATTGTTTAGTTTAGGAATTAAAGTAAGGCAAGTATTGCTGAAATACTTAGACATGTGACCAGAGTTAAAATTTTTTTTTGAGGTGCCTTAGTAATATCTTTGCTAATAATCTTCCAACCATTAATGAAGAAGCCATTGGTGAAGCCATTAGGACTTGGGCTTACTTCTGTTAATAGCAAAAATATATTTTTTGATTTTTTAAGAGAAAAAGGTGCAATCAACTTCAGCTATTGATCAGTAAAAAGAAAATGCCTAGTTTTGAAGAAAAAACGGTTGTTGAATTTCAGTAATTCTAAGCAACACCCAGCATGCTTTTGTGAAAATTTAAAAGCTTAAAAACAATCTCTTTAGGTTCATTGATTTCAGTACCAGAAGAAGTTTTAAAGCTATAGATTCGGTTGAGCTACCTCTTATATTTCATGATTGCATGGAAAAAAGTAGTGTTTTGATCACCAAGTTGAATCCATTTCATTTTAATCTTTTATTGAAAAAAAGATTCTACATCCCAGCTAATTTGAATGAACCTATGCCTAGCATATCTTTCTGCAAGTTGAAGAGAAACAATATCAGTTGCTGTTAGTAGCTTTTTGAGCAGAAAGCATAACAAATCTAACATTCTTAACCCTTCTAAAAGTGTCCCCATACTCCTCCCTGTTGAGCTTCCTCAAAGCAAGCCTAACATTCTTTAATTTGTAGGAAATCTAACAAATATTGGAACATAGAACTTGAATGTTCCAAGCTTTTTATATAATCTCTGAAAATTATAATGCTTGCCCCACATATCAAAATATTTGAAAGCTGTTTTGCTAGGTTTAAAATTAGTGTCAACAGTGACTAAAGCAGCACAATGATCTGAGATGTCTTCTAGAAGAAATTGTACATAATAGTTGTCAAAGGTAGTCACCCAAAGATCATCTTCAAAAACCCTATCAATCTTACAATAGACTCTAACCCCATCATTTTGCTTGTTATTCCAGGTGAAAGAATAGCTAGACCGTTTTAAGTCAATTAAACAACATCCTTGAATTATTTAATTTCGTACCAAGTAACACGATTCCTTGCACCATTTAATAAGGTTGCAGGACATCATTAAAATCTCCACCAATTAACCAAGGCAAGGAATAAGAATTAGCTAAATCTTCTATATCATTCCAAAGTTAAGTTCTTTCCTTATTGTCATTAAAGCCATAGACAAAAGAGACATATAATTGCTTGTTATCCCCTTTTGTTTTTGAGTAGATGAACTTGTTGAATGGAAAACAACTCCTAGTTTTATGCTCAAAACTGCAAGTATACAGGTCGTGACTTGTCGTAATAAGTAGATATCGATCCCATAAGGATTGTGCTTAGGCACCTCTTAATTCAGATTAATCTTTGTTTAAGAACCAAAATTTTTATAGAATCAAACTGGAAAATTAAATTAAATTAAAAAATAACAAAACTCAATTGACAACTAAAAAATGCAAAAACTTGGAATTCAAGATTTTTATAACTAGAGATCACTCTTTTCCTATCTTGTTTCCCTCCTATTTTGTTAATTGAATTGTGTTTCACCTAAGATGTCCTAATGTGTTCAGTACCTATCTCAAGGTGTAATTAATTGTCCCTAGCCAAATTAAATAGAGATGATTAAGCAATCTCTCAATCTATAAAATCAATCCACTAATTCAACTAATTATGAAGTTATCCTATAGGTGATCAATTTAATTAGCTAAGATCTCTCTTCTAAATAATCAACTAACTTGATGAACATAGGTTTATAGAATGCCAACTCTCATTATACAACTCTACAAAAATAACCCAACTCAGTATCTGAATGTATTGCAAGTTATATATATTCAACATTTATAAAAAACAATTATCATTCAAATCAACAAAATAAGAGTTTAACAAGAAGTTCAAAAGTAATCTCTACAATTAAATTAGCCACTCATGATGTCCATAACATCACTAACAATCAAATATTCCATCATACAAATGCTAGAAGAGAAAAAAATGAAAGAAAACAAATTGAACCAAAATCTTTTGCATCTTGGCTCAAATCTGGAAAATCCGGTGTTGGTATGCTCTTTTATAATTATGAATGAAGAACTTTGAATCTCTACCTCTCTTGAAGCTATAAACTTGTGTTTCTACTCAAGGAGATAAGTCTCGCACAAAGCTCTAAACCTGTGTTTTTAATTAAGGAGGTAAGTCTCACACAAAGCTCTTTCGTCCATAGGGGTCTATATAATCTAGAAAACTTAAAAAATAAATGAACTTCACGTACATCCTCAGGTTAGACATCCCACGATCATGGGAATTGGTATGAAACCCACGATCGTGGGTTCTTGCATTATAATTCTTCCTCTTCTCTTCTCCTCTCTTGGTCTCTAGCTCAATTGCAAATGTGGCCAACCTCCATTCCTACACCAAAATGATTAATTCTTACCCTAAATCAACATCAAACATAGAAGAACATAATGAAGATCAAACTAAACAAAAACATACAATATAAATCCTAAAACAATTCAATAATAATCTATTATGCAAGAAAAATATGCCAAATACTTAGGAAAAACATACAGTAATGCAAAACTATCAACTTCCACATACTTAAATCTTTGCTTGTTCTCAAGCAAAATAAACACAACCAACCAATTCCATCACTTCATTTTCACAAAGATCAAGACATACAATCCCTCAAATTTTAGCCAACTCAAATATCAAGTTACTACACATATCATGACTACTTTTCATTAGTGCACATAAGCAAACTTAACATACGACACCATAACTCAAAGATAAGTATAGATGCAAAATGAATCTTCCTCACAGTTTCATTCATTTCTCTCAAGTGTTTGATGGTTAGTGTTTCGTTCAAGCTTCCTATAGGAAATTGCACTAACATATGCTTGCTAATACACCAATTCTCCTTTACAATGATTACATGCATAAATAGATCAAAAGGACTTGTTTCGGGTTGTAATGTGGTAAGGGTTAAGGTAGGTCAAAAGGGTAAAGGGTTTAACACAAGCATTCGTAAAGTAAAAAGTGAATAAAAGGGATAACAACACAATTCTGAGATACACAAGTGCAAATATACTACTACTTTGCACTTATTGATGCTCCTCAAGTGTTCTTCCTTTTTCTTTTTTTTTTCATTTTTAACTTTTCATTCATTTTTTTAATACATGGATGAAGCAATGAATAAAATAGCAACTAAATAAAATATGATTCAAAAGCAGGAGTATCACTCAACTCATCTATGAAAAAATGCTGTGAAAATCTAATTAATGCATTAATTAATACTCTACTAAGCTTGTGAATGGGTAAGTTAATGGGGGTTTCGGAATTTACAATTTTAGGTGTTTTTAAGAAACAAAATGGTTAAGGCTCAATATGGGTAGCAAGGGATAATAAAAGGTAGGTCATTTAAGCCAAGGGCTAACACAAAAAGGGTCTTAATCATCTTTATTAAGCATACATCTAGTAGACTCAAACCTATTCAAATCAAGTTCTGAAGGTAATAACTTAAGAAAGCATCATACAACAAAGAAATAAAATGAATATAGGTGGAGTCATATCGGCTCAATCCTCACATTGTCTCAATTGAAAATTCATTATGCATCTCTACACTACCTCATTGCTTAAGTGTCAAATTGTGAGTAAGCTTATGCAACCAACTACTTTTCATCGCTCAACATGGTTCATTCTCTACTCAAATGACCTAATCTGAGTTCAAGCATGCATTCAATCTCATTCCAACTAGCGTGAAATAATCTTATGGTATTTCAAAATGATTTAAGTGTGATTCCATTGCTTAATACAAAACAACATAATATGCCTAAAACATGCATCCTTTTTAACAAAATGCAAATAGTGACTAAAACAATGCAATTGAAAAAAAAAGTGTCACCTCCCCACACTTAAAAAACACATTGTTCATAATATGACAAGGCAACCACAAGATAAGGTAAAATGACATCAAACCAAACAAAAGACATAAAACCAAACAAAAGAAATCAAACCAAACAAAAGACATAAAATCAAACAAAAGACATGACGTGCTTACTACCTTCTACAAATTTTTCTTCAATTTTTTATTCACCACCTCCACTTAGCCACTAGTTTGGGGATGATAACAGGTTCCCACTCTAAGATGAACATTTTATCTCCTCAAAAGAGCCTTAAATTGTTTGTTGCAGAAATGGCTCCCTCCATCACTTATGATCGTTCTTGGCACCCCAAATATGGTAAAAATCTTCTTGATAAACTTTTGAACCATCTTGCCATCATTAATTGGAGTAGCTACTGCCTCAACCCACCTAAAAACATAGTCAACCCAACCAATATATAAATGTTACCTGATGAGGATGGGAATGGTCCCATGAAGTCTAAGCCCTAAATATTGAATATCTCTACCTCTATTATGTTTGAAAGCAACATCTCATCCCTCTTCGATATGTTGACCATTCTTTGATATCTATCATCACACTTCAGCACAAAATCTTGAGCATCTTTAAACAAGGTTGGCCAATAGAATCCACACTCCAAGATCCGAGCAGCCGTCTTGTTAGCTCCATAATGCCCTAGATAAAGTGAGCTATGACATTGCGTTAAAATTTTGGGCATTTCATATTCAGGGACACACCTGTGAATCACACTATCAACACATATCTTATAAAGTACAGGTTCATCCCAAATATAATGAGACACTGAAATAAAAACTGCTTCCTTTGTTGATATGAAAGATCGAAAGGAAGAATACCACTTGAGAGGTAGTTTGCAATATCTGTAAACCAAGAATGAAAATGGTTATCTACCATCATAATGACCTTATTAAGGAATCTCTCCTTGATTTCTGCTTTTTATTTATGGTATCCCCCTTCAAGTCATGATAGATGATCCACTACGATATTTTCTGCTCCCTTCTTGTCTTTAATCTCAATGTTGAACTCTTGAAGTGGAAGCACCCATCGGATGAGCCTAGCCTTGACACCCTTCTTAGAAAATAGGTAACGTAATGCTGCATGGTCTGTAAAAACAATAACTTGTGAGCTTAAAAGATAACAATAAAATTTCTCATAAGTAAATACCACCGCAAGCAATTCCTTCTTAGGAGTTGTCTAATTCAGTTGTGCTCCCGTCAAAGTCTTACTTGCATAATAGACATAATACAACCTCTTCTCCTTCCGTTGGCCATGTACATAACCAACATTATGGTCACTTATATCACACATAATCTCAAAGGGAAGAGACTAATCTGATGACGTTAGAATTGGTGCTATTGTGAGTGCCTTCTTCTAAATAGTCATCATAAAAAACAAAAGGCACATATTTGACTAATAAATGAGTCAAAGTTCTAGCAATAAGGGAATAATCCTTAATGAACCGTCTTTAGAACCCTGCATGACCTAGGAAAGCTTGAATACCCTTTATATTGGTAGGAGGTGGTACCTTTTGATCACTTTTGTCTTAGCGTGATCCACTTTAATCCCTTTGCATAAGATCTTATTGCCTAATACAATTCTCTCTTGGACCATGAAATGACAGTTCTCCTAGTTTGAGACTAGACGAGACTCCTTACGTCTTTGAAGCAATCTATCTAAATTAAGCAAACAATGATAAAAGAATCTCCAAAGACACAGAAGTCATCCATAAATACCTCCATAAAATTTTCATTCATGTCTATAAATATAGCCATTATGTACGTTTGGAATGTGACAGGTGTGTTGCATAAACCAAATGGCATCCTCCAATAAGCGGAAATTCCATTAGGATAGGTGAACGTGGTCTTCTCTTGGTCTTCTGGGTATATAAACACTTGATTGTACCTAGAATCTCTGTTGGATCCCGTTTTTAGGATTTTTCTATTTTATTTTATTTATTTTATTAGATTATCGAGCATGAAAATAAATTAGAATTTATGAATTAGAAATTTTT
>JAOQMS010044606.1:0-10129 GCA_027563885.1 Erythroxylum longipes | reverse complement strand
AACTTGTGCCGACGGGTTGTTTTTCCCACCGAAGGTGCCTAGCGCCCTTGTCGACGGGCTGTTTTGCCCACCGAACGCGCCTAACGACCATACCGACAGGCTATTTTTCCCACAGAATGTACCTGGAGACCATGCCGACGGGCTGTTTTGCCCATTGAACTTTTGCGGACGAGCTGTTTTCCCCTAGCGTCGGTGCCAACGGGCTGTTTTGCCCACTGAAGGTGTGCTACTGGGCAATTTTTCCCACCGAAGGTACCTAGTGCTCGGGCCGACGGGCTGTTTTGATCACCAAAGTTGCGACGACGGGCTGTTTTTCCTACCGAAGGTGCCTAGCACCCTTGTTGTCTGGCTGTTTCGCCCCCTGAAAGTCTACCAATGTGTTGTTTTTCCCACCAAAGGTGCCTAGCGCTCTTGCCAACTTGCATTTTTTCCCACCAAACTTGTGGTGACGTGCTGTTTTTCCCACCAAAGCTACCTAGCGCCCGTGTCGACGGGCTGTTTCTACCACCAAAGGTGCCTAGCGCCCGTTCCCACCGAAGGTGCCTAGCGCTCGTGCCGACGGGTTGTTTTGGTCACCAAAGTTGTGCCGACGGGCTATTTTCCCACCAAACTTGTGCCGACGGGCTGTTTTTCCCACTGAAGGTGCCTAGTGCCTATGCCGATGGGCTGTTTCGTCCCCCGAAGGTCTACCGACATGCTGTTTTCCCAACGAAGGTGCCTAGCGCCCTTACCGATGTGCGGTTTTTCCCACCGAACTTGTGCCGATGGGCTGTTTTTCCCATCGAAGGTGTTTAGCGCACGTGTCAACGGGCTGTTTTGCCCACCGAACTTGTGTCGACTAGTTTTTGCCACCGAAATTGTGTCAACGGGGTGTTTATCCCACCGAAGGTGCCTAGCGCCCGTGCCAACAGGCCGTTTTGCCTCCCGAAGGTCTGCCGACGTGCTGTTTTTCCCAACGAAGTTGCCTAGGGCCCGTGACGAAGGGTTATTTTGCCCATCGAACTTGCGCCAACGGAATGTTTTTCCCACCAAAGGTGCCTACCTACTGTGCCAACGAGCTATTTTGCCCACCAAAGTTGTGCCGACGGGCTATTTTTCCCACCAAAGTTGTGCCGACGAGCTGTTTTGCCCCCCAAAGGTTCCTAGTGCCCGTGCCGACGGGCTGTTTTGCCCACCAAACTTATGCCGACGGGTTTTTTTCCCACCGAACTTGTGGCGACGGGCTGTTTTTCCCATCGAAGGTGCCTAGCGACTGTACCGACGGGTAGTTTTGTCCACCGAAGGTGTGTCAACGTGCAGTTTTTCCCACCGAAGGTGCCTAGCGCTGGTGCCGACGGGCTGTTTTGATTACCAAAGTTGTGCCAAGGGCTGTTTTTCCCACCGAAGGTGCCTAGAGCCCGTGTCGACTGGCTGTTTCGCCCCATGAAGGTCTACCGACGTGCTGTTTTTCCCTCCGAAGGAACCTAGCGCCTGTGTTGACGTGCGATTTTGCCCACCGAACTTGTGCGGACGGGCTATTTTTCCCACCGAAGGTGCCTACCGCCCACCAAAGGTACACTGACGGGCTATTTTTTCCACCGAAGGTGCCTACCAACCGTGCTGACGGGCTATTTTGCCTACCGAACTTCTGCCGACGGGCTTTTTTTCCCACCAAAGGTTCCTAAAGACCGTGCTGATGGGCAGTTTTGCTGACCGAACTTGTGCCGATGGGCTGTTTTTTCCACGGAAGGTGCCTAGCGCCCGGGCCGACAGGCTATTTTGCCCACCGAACTTGTGCTGACGGGCTGTTTTTCCCACCATAGGTGCCTAGCGCCCATGCCGATGGGCTGTTTTACCCACTGAAGGTGAGTCGAAGGGATTTTTTCCCACCGAAGGTGCCTAATGACCATGCCGACGGGCTGTTTTGCCCACCGACCCTGTGCCGACGGGCTATTTTTCCCACCAAAGGTGCACCGACAGGCTGTTTTTTCCACCAAAGGGGCCTAGTGCTCCTACAGACGGGCTGTTTTGCTCACTAAACTTATGCTGACGGGCTATTTTTCCCACCAAAGGTGCCTAGCGCCGACCGAAGGTGCACCGAACGTCTTGATGGGCTGTTTTGCCCACCGAAGGTGCCTAGCGGCAACCGAAGGTGCACCGACGGGCTGTTTTTCCCACCGAACAAGTGCCAACGGGTTTTTTTCCCCCCGAACTTGTGGCGACGCACTGTTTTTCCCACCGAACATGTGCCAACGGGCAGTTTTTCCCACCGAACTTGTGTCAACGTGCAGTTTTTCCCACCAAAGGTGCTGACGGGTTGTTTTGCCCCACGAAAATCTACCGACGTGCTGTTTTTCCCAACAAAGGTGCCTAGCGCCCGTGCCGACGTGCTATTTTGCCCACGAAACTTATGCCGACGAGCTGTTTTTCGCACCGAAGGTGGATCGACAGGCTGTTTTTCCCACCAAAGGGGCCTAGTGCTCGTGCAGACGGGCTGTTTTCTCCCCCGATGGTCTGCCGACGTGCTGTTTTCCCCACCAAAGGTGCCTAGAGCCGACCGAAGTTGCACCAACGGGCTGTTTTTCCCACCGAATGTGCCTACCAACCGTGCTGATGAGTTGTTTTGCCCACCGAAGGTGCCTTGTGCCTACCAAAGGTGCACTGACAGGTTGTTTTTCCCACCGAAGGTGCCTAGCGAGGACTGAAGGTGCACTGACGAGTTGTTTTTCCCACCGAAGGAGCCTACCAACCGTGCTGACGGGCTATTTTGCTCACCGAAGGTGCCTAGCACCCATGCCGAATAGCTGTTTTGCCCACCGAAGGTCTGCTGACGTGTTGTTTTTCCCACCGAAGGTGCCAACGCCCGTGCCGACGTGCGCTTTTGCCTACCGAACTTGTGTCGACGTGCTGTTTTTCCCACCGAAGGTGCCTAGCGACCGTGCCAACGGGCTGTTTTGCCCACCGAACTTGTGTCGACTGATTTTTTTCCCACCAAACTTGTATTGACGGGCTCTTTATCCCATCGAAGGTGCCTAGCGCCTGTGCCGACGGGCTATTTTTCCCACCAAAGGCGTGCCGACGGGCTGTTTTTCCCACTAAAGGTGAATAGCTGCCGTGCCGATAGGTTGTTTTGCCCATCAAACTTGTTGCTACTAGTTTTTTTCCAACCAAACTTGTGCCGACGGGTTATTTATACCACCGAAGGTGACTAGCGCCCATACCGATGGGCTGTTTTGCCCCCGAAGGTGCCTAGTACCCATGCCGACGGCCTGTTTTTCCTATCGAAGGTGCCTATCGCTCGAGCCAACGGGCTGTTTTTCCTACCAAAGTTGTGCCAACGGGTTGTTTTTCCCACTAAAGGTGCCTAGAGCCCATGCCGACGGACTGTTTCGCCCCTCGAAGGTCTGCCGACGTGCCAACAGGCTATTTTGCTCATCAAACGTGTTCCGACTTATTTTTTCCCACCGAACTTGTGTCAACGGGCGGTTTATCCCAACAAAGGTGGCTAGCGCCATTGCCGACAGGCTGTTTTGCCCCCGAAGGTGCTTACTGCCCATGCCGATGGGCTGTTTTGCCCCCCGAAGGTCTACCGACGTGCTGTTTTTCCCATCGAATGTGCCTAGAGCCCATGCCAAAGAGCTGGTTTGCCTATGAACTTGTGCCGACTAGCTATTTTCCCACCGAAGGTGCCTAGCGCCTGTGCCGACGAGCTGTTTTGTCCATCAAACTTGTGCCAATGGGTTGTTTTTCCTACCGACGGTGCCTACCGCCCATCGAAGGTACACCGAAGGGCTATTTTTCCCACCGAATGTGCCTACCAACCATGATGACGTGCAGTTTTGCCCACTGAACTTGTGCCGACAGGTTTTTTTCCCACCGAACATGTAGCGACGAGCTGTTTTTCCCACCGAACTTGTGCCGACGGGCAGTTTTTCCCACCAAATGTGCCGATGGGTTTTTTTGCCCCCTGAAGATTTGTCGACGTGCTGTTTTTCCCAGCGAAGGTGCCTAGCGCCCATGCAAAAGAGCTGTTTTACCCATCGAACTTGTGCCGACGTGCTGTATTTCAAACCGAAGATGCCTAGCGCCTATGCCGACGAGTTATTTTGCCCATCAAACTTGTGCTGACAGGCTGTTTTTCCCACCAAAGGCACCTAGCGCTCACCGAAGGTACACCGACGACCTGTTTTGCCCACCGAACCTGTGCCAACATGTTGTTTTTCCCACCGAAGATGCCTAGAGACCATGCCAATGTGCTGTTTTGCCCACCGAACTTGTGCCGATGGGTTTTTTTCCACCGAACTTGTGGCGACGGGCTGTTTTTCCCACCAAACTTGTGCTGACAGGCTGTTTTTCCAACCGAAGGTGCCAACCGACCATGCCAACGGGCTGTTTTGCCCACCAAACTTGTACCGACGGGCTATTTTTCCCACCGAAGGTGCACCAATAACTAGTTTTTCCCACCGACGGTGTCTAGCAGACAGGCTGTTTTGCCCCCCGAAGGAGCCTAGTTCCCATTTCGATGGGCAGTTTGACCCACCGAACTTGTGCCAACGGGCTGTTTTTCCCACCAAAGGTGCCAAGCGCTCGTGCCTACGGGCTGTTTCACCCCTCGAAGGCTACCGACGTGCAGTTTTTCCCACCGAAGGTGTGTCGATGGGCTGTTTTGCCAATCGAACTTGTTCCGATGGGCAGTTTTGCTTACCGATGGTGCCTACTGACCGTTTCAACGGGCTATTTTGCGCACCGAAGTTGTGCCCACGGGATGTTTTTCCCACCTAAGGTGCCTAGCGCTCGTGCCAACGGGCTGTTTTGCCCACCGAACTTGTATCGACTGGTTTTTTTCCCACCGAACTTGTGGCAACGAGCTGTTTTTTTCACCAAACTTATGCCGACGGGCATTTTTTCCCACCAAAGATGCCTACCGACTGTGCCAACGGGCTGTTTTACCCACCGAACTTGAGCTGACGGGCTGTTTTTCCCACCGAAGGTGCCTAGCGCCGATGCCGACGGGCAGTTTTTCCCACCAAAGGTGCCTAGCGCTTGTGTCGACGGGATGTTTTGATTACCAAAGTTGTGCCAACGGGCTATTTTTCCCATCGAAGGTGCCTAGAGCCCGTTCCGACTAGCTGTTTAGCCGCACGAAGGTGTACTGACGTGCTGTTTTTCCCTACGAATGTGCCTAGAGCCTGTGCCGACGTGTGGTTTTGCCCACCTAACCTGTGCCGATGTGTTGTTTTTCCCACCGAAGGTGCCTAGCGATCGTGCCGACAGGCTGTTTTGCCCACCGAACTTGTGCCGAATGGGTTTTTTCCCACTGAACTTGTGTTGACGGCCTGTTTATCCCACTGAAGGTGCCTAGCACCCGTGCCGATGGGCTGTTTTGTCGACCGAAGGTGTGCCGACGGGTTGTTTTTCCCACCGAAGGTGCCTAGCACGGACCGAAGGTGCACCGACGGGCTGTTTTTCCCACCGAAGGTGCCTGCTAACCGTGCTAACAGGAAGTTTTGTCCACCGAAGGTGCCTAGCGCCCGTGCCGACGAGTTGTTTTGGCCACCGAAGGTCTGCCGACGATCTATTTTTCCCGCCGAAGGTGCCTAGCACCCGTGCCAACGTGTTGTTTTTCCCACAGAAGGCACCTATTGACAGTGCTGACGGGATGTTTTGCCCATCGAACTTGTACCGACGGGCTATTTTTCCCAGCGAAGGTGCACCAACAGGTTGTTTTTCCCACCAAAGGTGCCTAGTGCCCGTTCTGACGTGCAATTTTGCCCACCGAAGGTGTGCCGACGGGCTATTTTTCCCACCAAAAGTGCCTAGCGTCGGTGCCAACGGGCTATTTTGCCCACCAAAGGTGTGCTGCCGGGCAGTTTTTCCCACCGAAGGTCCCTAGCGCTGGGGCCAACAGGCTGTTTTGATCACCAAAGTTGTGCCGACGGGCTGTTTTTCCCACCGAAGGTGCCTAATGCTCGTGCCTTCTGGCTGTTTTACCCCCCGAAGGTCTATCGACTTGTTGTTTTTCCCACCGAAGGTACCTAGTGCTCGTGTCAACGAGCTGTTTTGCCTATTAAATTTGTGCCGATGGGGTTGTTTTTCCCACCGAAGGTGCCTAGAGCCCATGCCGACGGGCTATTTTGCCCACTGAAGGTGCCAACTGATCGTGCCGAAGGGTTGTTTTTCCCATCAAAGGTACCTAGAGACCGTGTCGACGTGCTGTTTTGATCACCAAAGTTGTGCCGACGGGCTGTTTTTCCCACCGAAGGTGCCTAGCGCCCGTGCCTACGGGCAGTTTCACCCCCCAAAGGCTACCTACGTGTTGTTTTTGCCCACCGAACTTGTTCCGATGGGCAGTTTTGCTTACCTATGGTGCCTACTGACCGTGTCAACGAGCTGTTTTGCCCACTAAATCTGTGCCGACGGGATGTTTTTTCCCACTGAAGGTGCCTAGCGCCTGTGCCAACGGGCTGTTTTGCCCAATGAACTTGTGTCGACTGGTTTTTTTCCCACCAAACTTGTGGCGACGGGCTTTTTTCCCACCGAACTTGTGACGACGGGCGTGTTGCCTACCAACCATGCCAATGGGCAGTTTTGCCCACCGAACTTGTGCCGACGGGCTGTTTTTCCCACCGAAGGTGCCTAGCGCCAGTGCCGAAGGGCAGTTTTGCTCACCAAAGGTGTGTTGACGGGCGGTTTTTCCCATCGAAGGTGCTTAGCGCTCGTACCGACGGGCTGTTTTGATTATCAAAATTGTGCCAACGGGCTGTTTTTCCCACCAAAGGTGCCTAGAGCCTGTGCTGACCAGTTGTTTCACCCCACGAAGATCTACTGACGTGTTGTTTTTCCCTCCAAAGGTGCCTAGTGCCCGTGCCGATGTGCGGTTTTGCCCACCTAACCTGTGCCGACGTGTTGTTTTTCCCACCGAAGGTGCCTAGCAACCGTGCCAACGAGTTTTTTTGCCCACCGAACTTCTGCCGACTGGTTTTTTTCCCACCGAACTTGTGTTGACGGGCTTTTTATCCCACCAAAGGTACCTAGCGCCCGTGCTGATGGGCTGTTTTGCCGACCGAAGGTGAGCCGACGGGCTGTTTTTCCCACCGAAGGTGCCTAGCGCCCGTACTGACGAGCTATTTTGCTCATCGAACTTGTTCCGACTAGTTTTTTTCCCACCAGACTTCTGTCGACGGGCTCTTTATCCCACCGAAGGTGCCTAGAGCCCGTGCCGATGGCCTGTTTTGCCCCCTGAAGGTCCCTTGCGCCCATTCTGATTGGTTGTTTTGGCCCCCGATGGTCTACCAACGTCTGTTTTCCCACCTAAGGTGCATAGCGCCCATGCCAAGGAGCTATTTTGCTCATCATACTTGTGCCGACGTGCTATTTTTCCCAGTGAAGGTGCCTAGCGCCTATGCCAACGAGCTGTTTTGCCCATCGAACTTGTGCCGACAGGCTATTTTCCCACCAAAGGTGCCTACCGCCCACCGAAGGTACGTCGACGGGTTATTTTTCCCACCAAAGGTGCCTACCAACCGTGTTGACGGCCTGTTATGCCCACCGAACTTGTGCTGACGGGTTTTTTTCCCAACGAACTTGTGGCGACGGGCTGTATTTCTCACCGAACTTGTGCCAACGGGCTGTTTTTACCACCGAACTTATGCCGACGGGCAATTTTTCCCACCAAAGGTGCCGACGGATTGTTTTGCCCATCGAAGGTCTTCCGACGTGCCCTTTTTCCCACCGAAGGTGCCTAGCGCCCATGCCAAAGAGCTGTTTTGCCCATCGAACTTATGCCGACGTGTTGTTTTTCCCTCCGAAGGTGACAAGCGCCTATGCCGAAGAGCTATTTTGCTCATCGAACTTGTGCCGACGTGCTGTTTTTCCCACCGAAAGTGCCTACCACCCACCGAAGGTATGCTGACGGGCTATTTTTCCCACTGAAGGTGCCTACCAACCGTGTTGATGGATTGTTTTGCCCATTGAACTTGTGCCGATGGGCTGTTTTTCCCATCGAAGATACCTAGAGACCATGCCGACGAGCAGTTTTGCCCACCGAACTTGTGCCAATGGGCTGTTTTTCCCACCAAAGGTGCCTAGCCCCCATGCCGACGGGCTGTTTTGCCCACCGAACTTGTGCCGACAGGCAGTTTTTCCCACCAAAGGTGCCTAGCGCCCATACCGATGGACTGTTTTACCCACCGAAGGTACGCCGAAAGGCTGTTTCTCCCACCGAAGGTGCCTAATGACCATGCCGACAGGCTATTTTGCCCACTGAACTGGTGCCGACGGGCTATTCTTCCCAATCAAGGTGCACCGACAGGCTGTTTTTCCCACTGAAGGGGCTAGTGCTCATGCAGACGGGTTGTTTTGCCCACCGAACTTGTGCCGACGAGCTAATTTTCCTACCGAAGGTGCCTAGCACCAACTGGCTATTTTTCCCACCAAAAGTGCCTACCAATTGTGCTGACGAGCTGTTTTGCCCACCGAAGGTGTCTAGCGCCGACCGAAGGTTGACCGACTGGCTATTTTTCCACCAAACTTGTGCCGATGGGTTGTTTTTCCCACCGAAGGTGCCTAGCGCCCATGCCGATAGGCTGTTTTGCCCACCGAAGGTGCCTACCGATCGTGCCGAAGGGCTATTTTTTCCATCGAAGGTACCTAGAGACCATGTCGGCGTGCTGTTTTGCCCACCGAACTTGTGCCAACGGGTTTTTTTCCCACCGAACTTGTGGTGAAGGGCTGTTTTTCCCACCGAACTTGAGCCGACAGGCAGTTTTTCCCACAAAATGTGCTGACAGGTTGTTTTCCCCTCGAAGGTATGCCGACGTGCTGTTTCTCCCACCGAAGGTGCCTAGCGCCCGTGCCAACGGGCTGTTTTGCCCATCAAACTTGTGCCGACGGGCTGTTTTTCCCAACGAAGGAGCACCGATAGGCTGTTTTTCCCACAAAGGTGCCTAGCTCCCGTTCTGACGTGCAGTTTTGCCCACCGAAGGTGTGCCGACGGGCTGTTTTTCCCACCGAAGGTGCCTAGCGTCGGTGCCAACAGGCTGTTTTGCCCACCGAAGGTGCGCTGCCGGGCAGTTTTTCCCACCGAAGGTGTCTAGCGCTCGGGCCAACATGCTGTTTTGATCACCAAAGTTGTGCTGACGAGCTATTTTTCCTACCGAAGGTGCCTAGCGCCCGTGCTATCTGGTTGTTTCGCCCCCTAAAGGTCTACCGACGTGTTTTTTTTCCCACCAAAGGTGCCTAGTGCCTGTGTCGACTAGCTATTTTGCCCATCGAATTTGTACCGACGGGTTATTTTTCCCACTGAAGGTGCCTAGAGCGCATGCCGACAGGCTATTTTGGCCCACCGAAAGTTCCTACCGATCGTGCAGAAGGGCTGTTTTTCCCATCGAAGGTACCTAGAGACCATGCCGACGGGCTGTTTTGCCCACCGACCTTGTGCCAACAGGTTTTTTCCCACTAAACTTGTGGTGACGGGCTGTTTTTCCCACCAAACTTGTGCCAACGGATTGTTTTTCCCACCGAACTTGTGCCGACGAGTAGTTTTTCCCACCAAAGGTTGTTTTCCCCCCCGAAGGTCTGCCAACGTGCTATTTTTCTCGCCGAAGCTGCCTAGTGCCCATGCCGACGTGCTATTTTGCCCATCAAACATGTGCCGACGGGATGTTTTCCCACCGAAGGTGCATCGACAGGCTGTTTTTCCCACCGAAGGAGCCTAGTGCTCGTGCAGACGGGCTGTTTTACCCCCCGAAGGTCTGCCGACCTGTTGTTTTTCCCACCGAAGGTGCCTAGCACCGATCGAAGTTGCACCGACAGGCTATTTTTCCTAACGAAGGTGCCTACCAACCGTGCTGACGGGCTGTGTTGCCCACCTAAGGTGCCTAGCGCCTACCGAAGGTGCACCGATGGGCTGTTTTTCCCACCAAAGGTGCCTAGCATGGAACGAAGGTGCACCGACGGGATTTTTTCCCACCGAAGCTGCCTACCAACCGTGCTGACGGGCTGTTTTACCCACCAAAGGGGCCTAGTGCTCTTGCAGACGTGCTATTTTTCCCCCCGAAGGTCTGTTGACGTGCTGTTTTCCCCACCAAAGGTGCCTAGAGCCGACCGAAGTTGCACCAACGGGCTATTTTTCCCACCGAAGGTGCCTACC
>JAOQMS010044605.1:0-10132 GCA_027563885.1 Erythroxylum longipes | reverse complement strand
TTTGATTGTTTGATGTTCGATTGCTATGGGCACGCCACCCTTATGGGATGACAGGCTTCGTTTTGTCTCCGAATCAGTTGGGCTCCGGAAACAGGGTCCAACAGGAAATGTATTAAAAATGATTTTATTGTTGTGCAAATATATATAGATGATATCACTTTTGGTACAACTTCTAAAAAGTTATTTTCAAATATTGAGATTCTTATGAAAAGTGAATTTGAAATGAGTATGATGGGTGAATTAGAGTTCTTTCTTAGTTTACATGTTAGACACAATGAAGAAAAGATCTTTATTCTTCAACAAAAGTATATCAAAGAACTTTTAGTCAAATATAAAATGAAAAATGTTAAACCAATGTCAACTCTTATGCATGCTTCAATCATCTTATCTAAGGATGAAGCTGGTAAGAAGATTGATCAAACTCTTTTTAGAAGAATTATTGGTTTTTGCTTTACCTAACTGCAAGCAGACCTGATATAATGTTTAGTGTTTGTTTGTGTGCAAGATTTCAAGCAAATCCTAGAGAATCTCATTAAATTACTGTTAAAAGAATATGGAGATACTTGGCAGGTTCTGCTGATCTTTGCTTAATGTATGAGAAAGGTAAAGATTTCAGGTTAATTGGCTAATGTGATGTTGATTATGCTGGAGATAAGATTGATAGAAAGTGTGCAAATGGAGGTTGTCACTTTCTTGGTCATAATTTAATTTCTTGGTCAAGTAAGAGGCAAAGTTCAATTGCTTTATCTACTGCAGAAGCTGAATACATGTCAGCTGCAAGTTTTTGTTCACAAATATTATGGATAAAGTATCAATTAAAGGACTATTCTATCCAAGAAGATCAAATTCCAATCTTCTGTGACAGCACAAGTGCTATCAATCTCTCGAAGAATCCAATACAACACTAAAGGGCAAAGCATATTGAAGTTAGACATCATTTTATAAGAGACTATGTATAGAGAGGGATCATTAATGTACAATTTGTTGAGACGAATCAATAATAAGCAAATATCTTCACCAAACCTTTAAGTGAAGACAGATTCAAAGAAATAAGATGAAATCTGAACATGGTAATGTTAAATGACCATTCTTTTGAAACTTTATGACCCAGACAATATATCCTAATGAATCAGAAAAGTCGTAAGGAATAGTAAAGGTAATTTTCACTCGGTAGTATCAATTTTATGATTACCTGTGGATCAGTCAGAGACATTACAAGCAGTAACTTTTTAAGAGTGTTTATAAAAAGAAATCTCTCAAAATCTGTAACACTCTACATTCTAGAATTTTCATAGTAACCGACCTGATTCAAAGTGCTCTTAAAAAAGATGATTCAATCCTCTATTCTCTGCATCAAATCTTTCTCATTCTTATTTCGTATCTTCCTCTCAATTTTTTCTATATACTAACCTCACTTCTTCAAGCGAAATACATTTCTGTGTTTAGTGTTTATACATTACATATTACAAAAATGTCGAAATCTCTTGTCTATTGGAGACTCATTGATTTCACTGCTCTGAAGGAAAATCGAATGGATATCGAACCTAAGATCAAAGCAGCTGGATGGGAAAATTTCTAACCAGTATATCTAAATGAAGTATATGAGTTCTGGAAAAATGCAAAGGTGGTAGATAACATCTTGGTATCAGTGGTAGACAGATTGTTAGTGATTGTCTCACAAGATTCTATTGTGAGGGCTACTGAATGTCCAAATGAAGGAGCAAAAATGTTCAATAATACAAAGTGGATTATTCAAAGTTACATAAATGAAGACAACATCAATCAATAACTATATGGATTGAGTAATCCAGGAGTCAAGAAGCCTTCACACGTAATTCCTAAGGCTAGTGTTCTTTATTCAATTCTTCTTCACTGTATTTTACCAAGAGTGGGATCAAAGGATTTGGGGACGATGAATAATGAACATTGTCTATTTCATCTACTCACACACCAATCTATTAATCTTCTGTTTTTGATTCTGACCTACATGATAAAGGCTAAAGAGAATTATCATCTGAAGAGTGGTTTGTTACCTTACGGCATGCTGTTGACAAGATTCTTCAAAGAATCTGGAATCTTACTTAATAGAGGAAACAGAATAAAGCTGAATATTAAGAGTGTTATCAATGCCTCTACTATTCATAAAATGGGGATTAAGAATGAAGCTGAAACGGATAAAGATTTCACATCGACATACAGTCTAAGGGGGAGCTTTCAATCAAAAGAAGCAGGAAAGAAGATGTTTCATCTGGTATGCAAGCAAAACCTTAATCAACCAGAAGAATCTCAACTGAGATGGCAAAAGTTGAACAAGCGTCTTATAGGTCAATACAAGCCATGACGACTCCTGAAAGGAAGGAAAGTGTAAAGGTTCAACAACCAACTCACAAAGTGTCTTTAAAAAGGAAGGCTGAGACGCTCCAATCAGAAAGTCCCGAGAAGTCTAGAAGGTCACCAAGAAAGATGACCTTACGACAACAAGAACAAAAAAAGTAAAAAAACTCTAATTCTTGGTCAAGTTTCTGAAAGTGAAAAGGAACAACAATAACAACAACAACAACAACAACCTACTAAAGCAATTGTCTCTATCCATCAGACTCAATCAGAACAACCGTCTAGAGAGACAGAGATAAAAAGGAAGTTAGTATTTGAACAAAAGAAGTCTCAACAACAACTCTCTTCCAAGTTGGCAGAAGAACAAAGGAAGATGAAGACAATTCAGAAAAAACAAAGTTGAAAAGAAGCAACCAATCTACAACCCTCCTCAACCAATAAATAAAGAAGATTTGAAGATGAAGATTATAGAAGAATAAATACCTGCTCGAAACGAAGGTTCAATTATCATCAGAGAACCTCCTGAAAAGAAAGTTAAGGTTCAAGTTGAACCTGTAACATTAAACGATCAAAAGATACATCTTCTTAGCCCTGAAAAAAGAATATTGTATGGTATTCTGCGAGATAAAAAGGCAGAACCATATCCGTTGAAGATGACAAAAATTCATATCCATTGAAGATGACAAAAATTCCTTACACAATTTACCTAATGACAAGCAGAACAACAATAAAGGTTGTACCAGATGTACAACCTAGACGTCCAACACTAGTAGACAGCAAAGACAAAGGCAAGAAGAAGAAATTTCCTAAGAAACAAGAAGATGATCTCACGGAAGAAGAAATTCGAGTGGCGATGAAGAATATAGATGATGTATGTCGTGCAGCTCAACCTATAGGCATCTATATTTCACATCACATTTCAAGGCCATCAGGAAGTAACTTTGGCGCATTAACCACAGATGAAAGTTTCAAGGTCGTTTGGACAATATCGGAAGGAAGATACAAAAATATTGCAATTGAAGGTATCAATTTCTACATAGATACCTTTGTGAATTTACTTATTCATTTTAAACCCTTAGGTTTCATTCCTTCTGTTAAAGATATCCTACACCTTCTAGGAAAACAAATTTTCAAACTACCCAAACCTAATGATCTTGACATTTCGCACGAAACACAACCTTTCCAATTACCCTCCATCAAACTTATTGACTTAGACAATTTGATCAGAAAATTGTCTGTCTCTGAGTACCTTCATCTCCTAAGTGAAAAGCTACACGATTCTACCAATAATTCGAAATTCTTGAAGAATTTCATTGCATAGACTGAAGCTAGTCAAATGCAGAAGGAAGATCAAGAAGCCTTAGCTAAACATATTAAAGAAATTGATACTAAGGTTGATGAACTAAGTGACTCAGTGGGTGATCTTCATGAGGAAGTAACACTTCTACGTGTGACTATAGAAAAAGGCCTCAAGACGATCCGCACTGATATTCAACATATGTTATCTGAAATATTGAAGCATTTTAAATGATATTTTTTGATTAATAACAAACAGGGGGAGAATAGTAGAAAGGAAAAGAGAATTAGTATTAGAAATTTATTTTTCTTATATATGCATTGTATAGCTTGCATTATTCGTCTAAATAAATATATTATTTGTCTGAAAATTATTCTTCTGAATATTATCATTATCCATTTGAATATCTTTTTTTATTATATCTTTCTTATCTTCTAATATTATGATTATTTGTTATCATCAAAAAGGGGGAGATTGTTAAGTAAAAAAGACTTCACTTCTTCTATTGATTTTGATGAAAGTCAAATAATAATAATAAAAGAAGTGTGTGAACTATTTTGATGAGTTTGTTAAGTGCGCAGATAAATGTAAGTAGCACAAATCATCAAATCAAGATGATATTCAAGAGCTGTCTAAGACGAAGTCATAAGACCAAGTAAAGTCATAAGACCAAGCAAAGTCATAAGACGAAGCGAAGTCATAAGACAAAGTGAAGACACAAGATGAAGTGAAGATATAAGACGAAGCATACAAATCAAATCAAGACGATATAATTGAAGAATAATCTACAACGTCAGTCAGTTAGTTAGTTGGAATTGGTTACAGAAATCAACTAATAACTGATCTTTGAAGATTCTACAAACAGTTTTCTCAAGAAGACCATTGGAGAATTAGACTATAAATATCAGTAGTAGTCATAGACAAACAACTTTCAAATTTTAAGTTTTAACTCTCAACTCTTTACTTACATGAAATAATTCTATGATCAAGTGAGTATACTTTAAAAATATCTTGAGTGAAAAGAAGGAAGAAGAGAGATCAAGAACACCTGTAACGTGAGTTTAGAAAACTTAAACAATATCTTTTCAAGTGAAAGGGAAGGCTAGAGCCTGAAGAGGCTAAGATAGCAGATAAAGAATACTTTGTGAAAGAGGCCTGAAGAGGCTCTGGAAATCAGAAATAATACTTATAAAGTTACAAGAGATAGTGAAATCTTTGATAAACTCTGAGGACTGGACGCAGCCCAAAGGTTAAGGGTGAACCAGTATAAATTGTGATGTCATATTCTCTAACCCTTATCTCTTTAATTTCTTGTTGTTAAAAGAATAGATACTATTTCTACTGTTGCATTACTCAAACAAAATAAGTATGTTATTTTGTAATCATCTGAATCTTTCAAGAAAATAAAGAAACTTTTTTAAAGATTACTATCTTAGATGATTTAACACAATTCAACCCTCTTTCTTGTGTATTTTACATATTATACGTGATTTCCATAATAACAAGTGATTTACTTCAGTATCATATATACATCCTTAACTAGGTTTCCATTTAGGAAGGTCGTCTTCACATCCATCTGCCATATTTCATAATCATAATGAGCAACAACGGCTAGGAATATTATGATGGATTTAAGCATAGCTACGGGGCTAAATGTCTCCTTCTAGTCAATTCCTTGTCTTTGATGATAACCTTTAGCGACTAGCCTCACTTTATAGGCAATCACATTACCTTCCATGTCGATTTTCTTCTTGAAAATCCATTTGCACCCTATGGATTTTAGGTCTTCAGATGGCTCAACCAAGGTCCATCCTTCGTTTTCATACATAGAATCCCTTTCGGACTTACATGGCTTGAAGCCATTTTTTAGATTCTGAACTCTTTAGAGCCTCTTCATAGGTTGTAGGCTTATTGTCCTCTTTGAGCAATACGTCATTATATTCTCTTACGAGAAATCCATATCTCTTTGGAACATTGCATATCCTACTTGACCTATGAACATTTTGTGTGTCAGAAGGTTCAACTATTGTCTCATCTCTATGAACAACAATTTTGGGTTCAGGCAATTAATTTGCATCTGTTTGAGCATTATGAACTTCATCAAGTTAAACTTTGCGCCCACTGTCTTCTTTTAGAAGAAACTTTTTCTCTAAAAAGACAACATGCTTTGAGACAAACACATTTTGCTCTAAAGCATTGTAGAACTGATATCCAATTGTTTCCTTAGGATATCCTATAAACAGACATTTATCACACTTCGCTTCAAGCTTGTATGATTGAATCTACTTCTCAAAATTTGAATAACCCCAAAATTTTATGTGCGAAAGATAGGGCCTTTTATTAATCCATATCTCATATGGAGTAACTTCAACTTCGTTTAAAGGGACTCTGTTTGTCACGTAAATAACATTCTCAATTGCATAACCCCAAAAGGATTTCAGTAGATCTGCTAAGCCTATCATCAACCTTACCATGTCTAAAAAGGTTCGGTTTCTCCTTTTAGTCACACCGTTATGTTGTGGTGTGAAGGTGGAGTCCACTGGGATGTTATCCCATTATCTCTGAGATAAGTTAGAAATTCCTTGTTTAAGTATTCACCACCTCGATTTGATCGAAGTATCTTAATGCTTCTACTGAATTGCTTCTCTACTTCATATCTAAATTGTTTGAACATTTTAAACACTTCAGACTTGTATCCCATTAGATACACATACCCATATCGTGAATAGTCATTGATAAAAGTAATGAAGTAAACAAAACTACCTCTGGTATGAATGGACATCGGATCACATACATTAGAATGTATTAGGTCTAATAGCCCATTCATTCGTTCACCCTTTCCTTTAAAAGGTAATTTAGTCATCTTGCCTAACAAGTAGGATTCACATGTGTCATATGATTCATAATCAAATGATCTTAGGCTACCTTTCATTTGTAGCTTAATTATGCATTAGTATATGGCTAAGTTGACAATGCCATAAGTAAGATGTTTTTTAGTTATCTCATTTTTGTCTTTTATTGTCATTAATATTTAAAATTGGATTGGACATATCTAATATGTAAATTCCATTACACAATGTAGCAGTACCATTCAACGTTTTATTCAACTTAATTGAACAACCATTGTTTGAAAAAGTTAAATGAAATCTCTTTTTATTAAGACAAGAAACAGATACAATGTTTTTAGTCATAATAGGTACATAATAGCAATTTTCCATAATTAACTCTAGCCTACTAGGAAGATACAAAACATATGTCCCTATAGCTAATGCAACAACTCTTGCTCCATTTCCTACACGTAGGTCCATCTCTCTCTTTTTGAGCGGTCTACTATTCCTAAGACCCTGTATATCAGCACATATGTGTGGGCCACGTCCGATATCTAATACCCAAATGTTATGATCAAAAATAGTATTAACCTCAATGAAAAATATCTTACCTGAAGTAGACAGTAGGGCATCTAATGCCCTCTTCTACTTCAGTGACTCCAAATAAGCTTTGTAATTCCTCTTCCAATGTCCTTCCTTGTTGTAATGGAAGCATATCCCTTTTGGTGCTGTCTCCTTTGCCTTTTTCTTGGCTACACCTCCCACTGGCCTCTTGGACTTCTTCTTCTTCTTCTTTTGGTTTTTCTTTCGAAAAACAGAAGCAGAGTCCACCAACTCACAGCCGTATTGTCCTTCTTGATAGTTTGCTCAGCTATTTTGAGTAGATTAATCAACTCAGGAATCGTAGTGGATATTTGGTTCATCCAATAGTTGAGCACAAACTGTTAATAAATATCGGTCAAACTAGTCAAAATTAATTCTATACTTAATTCACAATCCATAATGAAATCCAAACTAGCTAATCTCTCAATATAGCCATTCATCTTCAGCGTATACTACACCAGAGATGATCCCTCATCCATCTTTGAACGAAAAATCAACTCGAGGTCTCGAACCTTTCAGACAGAGCTTGCTCATCAAACAGCTCCCTCAAATGGTAGACTATGGTATGAGCATCTATAGCCTCATGTTGCTTTTGCAGTTTTGGTGACATAGAAGCTAGTATTATATAGCTAGCTAACTCACTGTCATCCAATAGCTTCTTGTCAGCTCTCTGATCTTCATCAGATGCATCAGTAGTAGGGGGATAGGGAAGTGGTTCATCTCGAACATATCCTAATTTTTCAGATTGGAGAACAATCATCAAATTCTGTAGCCAATCCAAGAAGTTTGATCTTATGAGTTTGTTGGAATCTAATAGGGAGCACAGGTTCACACTAGAAGACATCGTACGATTCGATAACCTAGAAGAATGAGAGAAGGTGTTAGAATGTACACTTAATGCATATCTATAAGGACTTTAATAGCATGCATTATAGGTCCCGTTATTCTTATTCAAATCTATAGCCCTCACTACGAATCAAATTCAATTAATTCTAGAAGAATTCCAGAGTCTTATACACTTCCTAAATGTGTCTAATAAAAAATTTCAAAACCTAATTCATCGGAATTATTTATTAATAAATAGGAAATAGCTAGCACATCATATGTGTAAGACACTTGTCACATTACTTCTAAAACTAGTCAACCATTACATCATGCATGCATAAGATAACCACTTTAACAACAAGTGTCATGCATCTCATACACATGGCAACATCTCTTCTTGCATGTGCATGCATAAAATTTATAAAAACAATTTTTTAAAAATTAATATGGAATTTTCATGCATGCATGTTCATCATATTTGTAGAAGTTCGTACCTGCATCAAGCTGAAATTAATTCGTAATAAAATAGAAAATGACAGTCGATTGAATTTTTCTTTTACCAAAACATGATATAACATCTTATAAACATTTATCTGAAAGAAAAATAGAAAAAAATTCTAGAATTAATACGAATTTTTCAAAATCAATCAGTACATGCAATCAGTTTTCCAAAAAATCCCAAAAATCAACATATGAATGGTCTGGATATAAATTCGAAATAAAATAGCAAATGAAATTCAATTGCAATATCCTTTTACAAAAAGATAATATAACATCTTATAAACACTTTTATGAAAGAAAAACAGCAAAAACAATTTCTACAATTTACACGAATTTTTTCAAAACAAAATGTAAGTCAGTCACAACCCAGCAAACACTTTGCACATGTTCAATACATCATCTATAATATGCACAAACAAGCTCTGATACCACTATTGGGTTTCCCATGGTTGCATGCATCTTATGCATGCGGATGTATCGGAAGTGTCAGAATCAAGATTCCGATACCATGACAACCCAAAAAGTACAGAATCTCACATGTATGTTAGGATTTGTAAAGACTATGAAATAACAAAACATTTTACCTTGTGTATCTCCTCCTTTCTTATTTCTTCTCCTTGTTTGGATTGTTGCAAACACCAAACCCTTCCTTGATATGCAAGAACACACAAAGATGAAAGAAGAAACAATGTATAAGGGTCATTTGAGCACCAAACTAGATGAGTTCTAGTAGATGCTTAAGATGATGGAAGATAGGTCAAGAATCTTATTGCATGCACTTTGATTCATGCAACAATTGCATGAATTGCAAGAACAAGACTCAAGACACCTCTCTCTCACTCTAGAACTATTTTAGAGCCCTTATGCTATCGCTTGTGTGTGTAATAAGTGAAAAAAAACCTCGTGCACATAAGTGAGGAACTCACTTATATGTCACTTCGCAGCTTCTGATCGTGGCATGCCTCGCCTATGGCCATGATCGTGGCACTTTGAGGCATGATCATGGCCTGCTTAAAATAGGCCATACACACTTGTTTTCATTTAATCTTTTACGCGTGTGACTCTTAGGTTCCCAACTATTTTAGGCACTTGAATTAACTTTTAATTCAAACACATCATGAAGGATTTCATGATGCCGATTTGCCAGAATATAAGTGGATTAACATACAAACTCTTTGATAGTTAATTATCCAAATTATGAACCTTTCCATAGACAATTACCGCGCAATTCATCCTTTCACCATACTATACCCTACTTGGCTTGAAGTATATGACAACTCCTACTGGACTGACTAAGTCACATCTAGTCCAAGTGATGTTATTTCTTATCTTGGGTTCTCATTACTCTATATGTCATCGAAGACTCTCTTCATGACACATAACTGCTCTGGTGAGTGACTCCCAAGTAATGACCCTGACAAGAGGCCATGAGTATCATCTCCTTCTACCAGGAGTGGTGAATCCTTTATTGGCTACCCAATTACCTTCGAATACCAATAGCTGTACCTAATCACCACCCTAAGAGCGACCTCATCTTCAAGCAACAAGGAATGATGTCAAAGAACAGGATTAGTATCCAAGGTATCCTTGAGTACCTCAAATATAAGTATATTCGCACCATTTCTATGATGAGATTAATTGTTGACATTCGATAGATCATCCATATGATAATCTTATAGCGGGTCATCCGATGTACTTACTACCCTTAGTAAGCATCCATATATTAACTCTAAACATCTCATGC
>JAOQMS010044604.1:0-10132 GCA_027563885.1 Erythroxylum longipes | reverse complement strand
GGGGGGGGGTGTAAAGATATTTAAATTTAAACTTAAGCTCATATAATCGATTTTAATTGAAGAAAGAGAGTTAAAAACATACACAGATTAAAAAAAATCTCATATGGTTTAAAGCAAGTTTTAAAGATACATTTATATAGAAGAACATCACACACAATGAAAAACACATATTGACATAGATGTCTTAATCTTATAATACTCAAAAGCCCATGAGGTTATATAATTTACTAAAAAAATATCCACACTTACCTTCTAAATTCACTATAAAATTAATCAGAATTTATATCTTAAGTTAATTCAACCACTTATTAAATGCCGCACTCATTGTCAATTGGTTCAACCTCATACTAAGCAAAACAATTTAATCTATTTCAGACAATTAAAAGAAAAATTTGTAGTAAAACATCCTAGAACCATTCCTCCCTTAAACTTAAACCCTAAATTGTCAATGTCAAAACTAAAAATGCAAAAGAGAGTAGTTAATATATATAAACAAGAGCCATTAATGAATGCACTAATTGGAAAATAAATAAAGGAGTGGAAATAAATATATAGTTTCTTAAGTTGTCTCCTAAGAAGCACCTTTTGTTTAAAGTTGTTAACATGGCTTAATGTGATAGTCATATTAATGGTTAATCAAGCTTAAATTGGAAATATTATTCTACTTTGTAGTTAAGATTGTAAAAAGCTAATTAGGAGTGAATTTTATAAGAGTTAACATGACAGAAGCTAAAAAATTGGAAGATTGTTTGCTATTAAGAGTTCTTGAGAGTGAGTATGTTCAAACTTATCTAGTGCGAAAAATCTGGAGTTGAAACTTTAACCCATACAAAGATAAGGAAGAAACTAGCTAAATTTTAAGGATTTTAAAGACATGATTTGTTGCAAAAATTTAGCCAAAACAAAAGACCCATATCTTGAATTTTGATTTTCATTTTTAATTCATTTATTAAGGCTTTGAAAAGACAAAATCTAGCCTTATATAAAAGGCATCATCTTAGGTTAAAGACGGAATTTTTCTTTTTCATTTTGTGTGAATTTTATTAGCAGCCAAGATGTAAAACTTTTTAATCATATTTGAAGCTATCTTAAATGTGCTATAGTAGTTGATTCTTTCTTTGTAAACGGTTAAACTATAATAATCATCATTCCTAAACTCCTTAAGCCCTTATAATGGCAATTTTGTTTAGGAACAAGCCTTGTTCATATTTATATTGCATTGCTTAATTACTTAATATGCTATGTGTTATATTTCTACATGTAGATGACGTGGCTTTCCAAACACTGATCTATATAAGGATATGCCAATAGGTGCTTTATAGGTTGTCCTAAATTCCTAGAGTGCATATTCAAGTTCCAAACTTCGATCCTTCATATTGAGATGCAACATCTTTTATAATATCTACTTAACTTCTCTATTAGATGCCTTAGCTTGAACACTAGCTTTTTGATGATAAGATGTAAAGGCTCAATAGTTAGCATGGCATTTCTTTATAATGCTTCCACCATTCTATTGCAAAAATGTGGGCCTTTGTCATTGATTAAGGCCTTTAATAACTAAAACTGACCAAAGATGTGAGACTTAGAAAAATATACAACCACCTTAGAGTCATTAGTTTGGTGGCCTATAAAGTCAATGACCTATAAATCAAGGATTTCAATAATCAAAACATGGTTTTGTGGCATTTGATACCTATAGGAAAAGTTTCCTATCATTTGACAAATATCATAAGGTTGTGTAGAATTTATATGTAGTTTTAAATAAGGATGACTAGTAGAAACCACACTCTAACACCTTTTAAGTTATTTACTTTGGTCTAGAATGTCCATCACATAAATAATTATCACAAAAGGTTATAATAGAATGGATTTTGTTTTCAAACATGTACCTTATAATGACTTTATTAAGATAACATTTCTATAAGTATAGGTCATCCTAAGTATAATATTGTACCTTGTGCTTGGTCTTTTGTCTTTGATCTCTAGTCAAATAATATGGAAACATATTAGTAACTATATAATTAACATTATTTGCATACTATGGTGGTGCCATATTAAGAGAAAAGACACGCGTATTTCTTATTAATTCTTCTCTCTATTACATAGACTTCTGTCAACCTGTGTAACAAGTTGTGTTTTCATCTTCAGCCTATGTCTATATACAATTTTGTCCCTTAAAGCTTACTTTTAACTATGATGCATCTAATATCTCTAAAAAATAAAAAGTGAAAGTTATATAGGCTTTTATATACTTTAGGTATTAATTTGAATCATCTTAGTCAGAGATTATTTGAGAGAGTTATTCCTATTTAATAGGAAAATGTTAAAATTATATTAAATTATCCAAATAATTTCATTTTTCATTTAACACATTGCATCGTAAATCAAAATATAAGTATAGTGAATACATTTAAGCATAAAATAAGTGTGAAGGACTAAATATTAATAGGAAAATATGTTATATTTCATTTCTATCACCTAGCTTATGGTTTTGATGGTAACAAAATGTATTCCTATTAATAAATTTACTTTTGGTGATGTTAGTATATCTATTATATGAAATTCAGCAATATGTGAAGGATCAAATTCAATGAAAGATAAAAGTGAGCAATTGATCTAATTGAATAAATTAAGAAATCAAAAGACGAAAAAATTAGCAAAGTGGAGCATATATATAATTCAAGAGATCCCAAATACAATTTAAGTCAATTAGATTAAGAATAAGAAAGAACATAATTATTCTATATGTAACAATCATTATAATCTTCCTTATAATCTTAACTTAGTCATTATAATAAATTAAGAGTTCAATCGCTTAAATATAATACATATTGCATGTACTTTTTCATAATCAAGAAGAAATTTAGAAAGATTTTAAAGAAAAATATCTTAATCTTAAAAAAAGGGAGAAACTTTTAAAATAATTTTAAATTAAAATTTTGTCAAATAAATAAGTTATTAGTCTTTAAAATAAATAGTAGTTTTAAAAAATTAAGTTTGAATATAGTTTCTAATTGTTATTATAAATAAGTTTTATTATTCATTGTCCTAACAATGTGTATTAGTTATACTATTCATCGATAAAAGCATTATTCACTAATTAGTCAAAGGATAATGATCTACTAATTGATTGTGGGCTTGAAAAATTATTGAGAAGAGACTTTATTGAAGTAAATCACTTGTTATTAGGGAAATCACGTATAATATGTAAAATACACAAGAAGGGGAGTTGAATTGTGTTAAATCGTCTAAGATAGTAATCTTTAAAAAAACTTCTTAATTTTCTTGAAAGAATCAGATGATTACAAAAGAATGCACTTATTTTGTTTGAGTAATGCAACAACAAAAATAGTATCTATTCTTTTAATAATAAGAAATTAAAGAGATAAGGGTTAGAGAATATGACACCGCGATTTATACTAGTTCGCCCTTAAACTTTGGGCTACGTCCAATCCTCAAAGTTTATCTGAGATTTTACCATCTCTTGCAACTTTATAAGTATTATTTCTCACTTCCAGAGCCTCTTCAGGTCTCTTTCACAAAGTATTCTTTATCTGCTATCTTAGCCTCTTCAGGCTCTAGCCTTCCCTTTCACTTGAAAAGATATTGTTTGAGTTTTCTAAACTCACGTTACAGGTGATCTTGATCTCTCTTCTTCCTTCTTTTCACTCAGGATATTTTTACAGTATACTCACTTGATCATAGAATTATTTCGTGTAAGTAAAGAGTTGAGAGTTGAAAGTTGTTTTGTCTATGACTACAACTGATATTTATAGTCTAATTCTCCAACGGACTTCTTGAAAAAAAACTGCTTGTAGAATCTTCAAAGATAAGTTATTAGTTGAATCCTGTAACCAACTCCAACTAACTAACTAACTAACGTTGTAGATTATTCTTCAATTATATCGTCTTGATTTGATTTGTATACTTCATCTTATGACTTTGCTTCGTCTTATGTCTTCACTTCGTCTTATGACTTTGCTTCGTCTTATGACTTTACTTCATCTGATGACTTCGCTCCATCTGATGACTTCGCTTCATCTAATGACTTGGCTTCGTCTTATGACTTTGTCTTAGTCAGCTCTTGAAAACCATCTTGATTTGATGATTTGTGCTACTTACATTTATTTACGCACTTAACAAACTCATCAAAATAGTTCACACACTTCTTTTATTATTATTATTTGACTTTCATCAAAATCAATAGAAGAAGAGAAGTCTTCTTGACTTAACATTTATGTCCTACATAGGGATCATCTTGTCGATACCTCAAGTGAAGGATGTTCGACTAACCATTGGTAAGTGATCGACTAGCTGATCTTACCTACAAACTAGTCATTTTAACAACTAGTTTCTGTGTATGACAACTATTTGAGTTTGTTTTAAGAATAACTAGACTACAATTAAGCTATGGGAATAAGATTTAACATAATAAAAAGTTGTTAAGAGCCTTAAGAGGCTGGGGAGAGCATTTGGGTGAATATGTGCATTGCATAACATATATTGAATCTTATTTCATTTGTGTGAGCAAGAAAGAGAGGTTTTACGTTGTGCATAGTTTTAATAGTGTAGTAATAAGCTAAATTACTTAGCATATATTGTGAGAGTTTCTCATAACCTTAAACAATATCTATAAAACGTTACTTTTCACTCACGATAAAGTAAGACGATCATAAGAGTTTATCTTTACCTATGACAAGAAGATATTATATAGAGGGTTCCTCTTTATTCATTGAAAGAAAAAATAATGAATTCCTAAGTGGAGTTTGAAAATTTGATGTAAGCTAAGGGTTATTTAGTTGAACCATTATAAATTGATTTTTGCTCTTTTTCCTTACTCTTTTTCATTATTGTTGTCTATTTGTTACGAAATTATTTTTATATTGATTTGTTATAACTATTAATTAAAGCAGACAATTTATTTATTAGCTTTCAAATAATCAATAAGTGAACACTCGTAATTCACCCTTTTTCTTGTGCTATTCGAAACCACATGTTCTTTTTGTTATTTTGTTTATCATTAGCACCCTAGATTTCTTTTTTCAATTATTAGTTATATGTCCCAACTTTCCACAATGATGATATTTAATAATTTTATATTTTGATATTAGATAGAATATACTTTTATATTTAGCCATACACCCCTTTTGCTTATTTCTTCCTCTATTTTCAATAACTAAAATATAGAAGGGCCTTAGAAATCTCATTCTCATCTCATTATTCAATACAATACTATTTGGCGAAGAGTTAGTCATTAAGACTCAAAATACTAGTAAGGTAGTAAGCAATTATAAATCAAGAAATTCTTCCTCAAGTTTAATTCTTATACTAAACAATCAATATATTGTTCTTTAAAACTCATTCAAATGACTTGCTTCAAAACTTCCCTTTTTTAATGTACTTTTGTCAACCTTTTCAATAATAACAAATTTTTATTATCGTATTTGGTGACATATAAGCTCTTGAGCTTTTTTGCAAATTATTTGCAATTATTTCGTTATGTATATGGTTATAAATGTTATGATTAATAAATTGATGAATCTATACATTTGCTAATGCTCAAAGTTTCATTCTTCATCCTTTTTGTAATCAAGCTTTTGAGTAGTAAGTACTAGCAAGTGTAACTTTTTTTTTCATAAATATCATATCATTCAACTTGTTCTTCCATATATAATAATTGGGCCATTCAAATAAAATTTTAGTAGAATCCCTTTATTTTTCAAACTAATAGTAATCAAAACCTTGACTCTGATGCCACCCTTTTAAAAAACGCAATTTATGGAAACAACTCAAACCACTTTTACACTAGTTTGAGCTTGCGAGGAGCGTATAAACAAACATCAAACAATATCTCAATATAATAACCAATTTGAAAATTAATAAAAATGAAATTACAAAGACACTAAATTTTTAATATGGAAAAGTATCTTTAAATCGAAGAGTAAAAACAACAAAATTATGAGAGCCCATTCAACGTAACTTTATTATATCAAGAATAGCTACAAATATCAATTTCAACAAATACAAAGTGTAAACTCACAAATTTCAACACTTAAAAGATGACACTTTAGATATATGAACAATATAATTTTTCTTAGTTGTAGACATAAACTGATAAAGAAAACACATGCAAAAAGGGAGTGAATTGTGTGTGAAAAAAATTGCAAGGTGTTATCAAATCGATAAGAGCCTGCTAAACAAAAATGAGCCTATTGATAAAAGGACATATTAACTTTTGAAAGGATCCTATTAACATTTAAAATGAAAGGAGCTTGTTAACTTTCAAAATGAAAGGAGCCTCTTGCGATATTAAAACAAAAGGAACCTATTACAAAACTAAAGGAGCCTCTTTGCAAATTGAAAATACAAACACTATAACGTAGAAATTTAAAAGTTAAGAAGAGAGAAAGAATGACACAGTCGATTTATACTAGTTCGGCTTATAACGAAGCCCACGTCTAGTCCCCAGGTATCCAATTTGAGTATTTCATTATAAAAACTCTTAGTAGCAAATTTTGATGAGCATATCCAAGCTCACAAGTACATATTTTTCAAGGTTCTTCAACCTTCCACACTCGTAGTGTTTAACAATCCTTTGTAAGCTCTCAACAAAAATGAATATAGAGTTTGCTTAATGTAAACTTTCAAGAAATAACAATCTCTCTCAAATAGAGTGATTTTACTTTCTAAGGCACAAGGTGTTTGAAATTGATATGACTTTCAAGAATATCGATATTGCTAAAGTATCTCAAAAATCTAATTAGTTCGTAAGTGCAGTGGCTCTTCCTTAAGTAGACATTTTCTACAGCTAGCCATTGCTTCATTTTTATTCTGAATTAACTTTGTATCTAGCGAATCTTTGACATCATCTCTACTAGAATCTTCCAATATTCAAATGTTAAGAAAAATTTTTTTGACAAAAATATTAGAACTAATTGTACGAATTATGTGATTAGCAAGATCATTTCAGATATTGTAAAACCATTTCTAACAAGGTAAGTTCATTAAGAAGGTTCTTGCAAGAAATGAAGCATTTATCTTATGATATCATTTCCTTTTAAGAATTATATCGTTAAATTTACAAGAAAATAAAGCCAACTTGAATTTTGAAATATTATATAGTTGTCATCAAAATCATTAATAATAAACCTTGAGCTAACAATCTCTCCCTTTTTGATGATGACACGTAATAACAGATATATTTTCAAAATTCAAATAATAATAAAGGATTTCGAAAGATACATGTAAATTTTATATGTTCTAACTCACAATCATGATTAGAAGGAGCATTTCTTATGACATGAGCCTATCATTTATGCATATCACATATTTAAACTTCATAAATTCAATTCAACAATATTTCAACAATTAGTAGAGAATATATCATAGATATAAAAGCAAATATGTCATCAAAAGGAAATATATCATTAAAAGCAAGTATATCATTAACTCTTCCCCTTTGTCATTACAAAAAAGTAGAGGAGAAATAACTAAAAAGTAAGTAAGAAATAGCACAAGTATGTAAAAATAAACCAAGAAAAAATAACGACAAAGTTATTTAAGAGATTCACAAAATTTTTGAACCATAATCTGCATGTCAAGAATTTGATTTTGCATGTTGTCGATCTAGCCAAGCACTTTATCTTGAATAGAGTGAATGTCCCTCAGTTGTTATAGGATAAGATCATTTGTTCTTTGGAATGTGACAGGGGCTACTTTTTGTGGGCCAGGACCCAGGAGGTCTACTGGTCTTTCTTTTTTCTTCTCCACCCAGACATTGTCTTTCAGTTTATATCTGAATTGATTGTCTTTCAGTTTATATCTGAATTGGTAGGGAATAAATGAATGGAAATTTTGGGTTCATACCAATCCAGATTGTCAAAAGACAATCTATAATAGGAAAAATCTTAGTTAATAACGTCTAATATGGCAGACCACCAGTGGTATTCTTATGTCTTCCCTTGTCCACCATAAATTGCAAGATCACTGCTGGAAGGTTCATCTTATTACACTTCAGAAGATTATACATTACTTATGTGTCCAGGAGATTGCATCTTTCCACTGAACTACTCTTTGGAAAATTGAAGTAGTAGACATTAATGCAAGGCATTGTAGCGGTAAGTTTAAATGTCTACTCCAGGGTCTCCCTTTGTGGGCATTCTCAGCATGCCAACAGATAAAGTTCATAACTTCTCCCAAATCAAGATCAGTAATGTCCCACTTATGATAAGGAAGGTCAGTTCTACTTATGGGAATTATATTTAGTATATTTCCTAAGATTTCCTCACTAATCAAGATCTCATATTCACGTACCCAAGAGATAATTGCCATCTTCTCCTCAATTTCATCTTTTCTCATATGTGTGTAAAATGATTTAACTAAATCACCACACTTTCTCATTCAAATTCAAAAATTTTTCCTAACCATTAACAAGAAAAACTGAAGAGATGGGAATACCAATGTCATCGAATAGGAGAGGAGGCAAAATGCATCTTGCAACCACCTTGCACTTCTTGTGCCGTATTTTATACCAAGCTTCAGCTTTCATTGACTAAAACAACTTAACCAGTGCTAAAATCTCTTCTTTCTTTTGTTTCTTCGATTTTGACCTCTTAGTTTTTGAAATTTCTTCAAATAAGGTTTCTTTATGAAGTGGCTCATCCTTAGCAGTGGGGTCTTCAATCTTTTTTCAACCATAGGCACTTTGCCTTTTTTTATTTCTTCTCCTTTTCTCTTCCAGATTTTTCTTCTTCCCTATGTTCAACGTCAGGGCTTTTTCTTTCTCACTAAATTTCTCAACTTACTTTGCAAGACTTCTTCTAGTTCATAGATGTCTTATTAAATAGACTGGTTCTTCATTTGAACCATCATCATTAATAATCCAGTGTACTTCAGGCAATTACTTACCCGCGGACTCAAGTTGAGTAGTAGTAGGTGGTGGTGTGGAAGTTTCATAATACAAAATAGATAAAATGGGAGTACGCCGAGAGATAATGGGCAGTGGTAGTGAAGGAGAATGAAACCTTACTTTTCTCATTAGCTCTCCTTACTAGAAAATTTTTCTTCTTTTTCTTCTTCTTCCTTTTCTTCTTCTTCTTCTTTTTCTTTTTCTTCTTCTCCTTTTTCTTCTTCTTCTTCTTCTTTTTCTAATGAGCTATTGTTTGAGTAATCGTAACCTTATTTATCAGAGTCAGAGACATATTACTTGATTGTTGATTCATTTTGTTTAGACGATGAATCAAAGTCTGATTTTAGAGACAACATAGCCAAAATCTTTCTCTTTCTCTAGTTTGGAGTCTTCTGAGTAAATGTGTTAGGCCCCCGCCTCTTATGAGACACGTGGCCGACGTCCTAAGTGACATCTGGACACGCATCACACGAGGGTGGAGTGCCCTCACCAGGACAAACCTTAACTTGAAACTTCATCTTGATCACTTCTTACCATCATGTCCCACGACTTGTACTTGGTCTAAGTCTTTAACTGATTCTTGATCTTTGAGTAGTGAATTCTGTGTTTAATTCCAAGTAAGTGACTCCTTAATTATATTGACTTAACTTCATCTTTATATCGTCTGTGGCTAGCCCATCCTCTGTGTTTACTTATGGTTTGAGTTCTATCGTCTGGGTTTTATTATCTATAATTGACTTTCATCGCCTGGGTTGACCCCTCTCCTATCGTCTATCTTTCTACCATCTGCCTTTCTATCGCTTGTCCTTCTACCATCTGCCTTTTGATCGTCTGCCTTACTATCGTCTGTATTTCTATCATCTGCCTTATGACGTGTCATCACAGACGATTCCTTGCGTCTGTGTTATGATGTGTCTTCTATATTCCTTGCGTCTGTGTTTGATGCATCTGGGTTGTTCCTTTGCGTCTGTGTGTGACGTCAGCACAGACGATACCCTTCCTCTATATCTTTATTTGCGTCTGTGTTGTGACGTCAGCACAGAAAATTCCTTTCGTCTGTGTTCTTCCTTTGCATCTACCTCACTGAGTGCAGATTTAACTCCTTCCAGACACCCTCATTCATTCAAATACAAGGTCAGAAACACATAAACATAAACCTCAACTGCTTCTCAAAGCCTCAAATTCATTTGGTCAACACATGCAACGTGAAACTTAACAGTGTTC
>JAOQMS010044603.1:0-10133 GCA_027563885.1 Erythroxylum longipes | reverse complement strand
TATCTTATATATCTTAACCTTTCGACTCATGCAATCTCATGAGCTTTTGACATTAACAAGAGTCCAAACCTCACATACTTGCTTCTTTCACTTACAGTCAAATAAAGCGAAAGAGGGACTAAGTCAAAATAATGAAGAATTGGTTCTTTTATAAATAGTTCCTCTTCCAGTCTAAAAAATGTTCCTAGGTACTAACTCCACCTATGTCACATCATGCTCCAAATAACAAGCAAAGTAACAATAAAGAGGCTAGAATTGAATATTTCAATTAGAATCAACTTACTAATGACAAACATAGTAAAATAATTTTTTGACTTCACAAAAAAATATTTTCATAAAAAACTTGAAATAATAATTATAATTTTAACAAATCTAATCAAGAAAATTCTCTATAAAACTTATTTTAACAAATTGATGCAAATATATTTGTGGTGATAATGTACTTATAAAATATACCACCATCATTAACGCATTCTTAAAGTTTAAAGTAGTTAAGTTCAACATACTTGACATACTTGGCTCTATTAATGTTCTTTATATTCCTGGAAAAGAATATAGCACATGAGTTGTCACAATGAATTCTAATAGTCTTAGAAACTGAATCAACAATAATAGGTCTTCCCATGTAGTTCTTCAACAACTTGGCGTAAGAGCTCTTACCTCATAACTAATTATAGTATCAGTTTTTGTGGTTAAAGTCACTATAATAGATTAGTTAGAGCTTTTCTAAGGCTCAAATCATCTAGCTAATATTAGTAAACTTACTATCATGAGAGCACCACTAAGATTAGCATTTACATATCTAATAATCTCTAGAATCATCTACACATCTATAAATCATTAATAATCACTAGTTTTGATTATAAATCACAAGACTTTCTTCATTAAAACTTACGATTCATAATTATAAATTTTCAAATACCTACCAAGAACAGTAACTACAAAGGCAATGCTAAGTTTACTACATACCTATGAATATATCAAATTCTTAATTGCAATATTGAAAGGAATATAATTCTTCTATACTTTTTTCAGTTTAGTTTTAGGACACTACTCTTTGCTCAAGTTATCCTTTTGACTATAAAAAATATACCAAGCCTGCAATCCTACATGTTAAATATCTTAAAAATTGTATCGATATGAACCTTTTTACATAGGCTTAAAACTTTCTTAGATTTATCCATATGGATCTTTACTCTGAGAACAAATGGTGCCTCATAAGAACTTTCGCATCAAATTTCCTTGAAAGCATCTTCTTTATATTCTTCAACACGCTAAAATCAACGTTGTCTAGCAGTTTGTCATCTACATATAAGAACATAAACACAAATTTGATTCTACTGAATTTGAAATATATAAAAGAGTCAGGTGTATACTCTTTTTGAGACTAGTGAGAAAGTTTGATTGTAGCTAACTGTCTTTTCTAAGTGTACGCTTTAATTATAAACCTTTCATTGAACCTCTCAATTATATCTTCAATATTTATCTTGATCTTAAACATCCACTTACTACTAATGGGTTTACATCTATTCGGACTGTAGAATAATTCCAAACATCATTGTTTTTTATAAACTACATGTTTTCCTCTATAGTCACCATCCATTTATCAAAATGATTACTTTTTAATGCTTTAGCAAAGTTAAGGTGATTTGTAATCTCTTTTGAAATATAGTCAAACTTACTCATACAAATAATAAAATTTTCAAAAGTTATAGGCTTCTTATCTCTTTATTAACATCTTAATAGTTTTATATGATCAACTTTAGCATCTACCATAATCTAGTAAATAGCATTTGTGCCACCTCCAACACCAGGAACTAAACTTGAATATAAGTCATCCTTATTTACCTATGGAAGTACCTCAACAACTCTCTTATGAATTATATATAAATGTATATTGTCATTGGTCAGGCTTAGGCTTAGGCTTCTCAATTGCTCCAACTCTTAATAATTCATCTTTTACATCATTCTTTAGAAACTTTACAACTAATGATTTTACATCCAATAAACATTCACTAATTACAACAGAATAAATGGACAATGAAACCTTTTTAATTACTAAAAATTATTGAATATCCATCATCATCAAGTTTGAAAATTAAAATTAAAATATATGTCATATATGGATATACAAAATCTTATTCATGTAACCAAAAGATTAAGAAAGAATCTCATAACATTATTTGTAGTCCACTTAGGTTGCTGGCTATATTCTTCATCCTCATAATGTAAATTACAACCTTAGATGATCTGTCAGACCTTAGTAAAGTCAACATGTGCATAAGTTCATGTACCTCAAAATTTTCACATTCAATGTATCTCACCTTATTGTGGCAATAATTCTACAACATTCAAGCTTAATTATTTTAGCTATTAATTTTGTTATAAGGAATGAACAATATTAGTTTTTAGGGAATGTATAAAAAGCAAATTTGGTTCTAGTATTGCTATCTTAAATGTGTAGATAACTGTCATTTACAACTTGGAGAGGATGAAGAGGGCTAGAGATCTGAAGAAGAGCCTAAGTTTGATTCAAATTATTTAGAAAAAGAAGATGATTTTGATTTACAAATAAGTGATGATAGCGATTAATTTGTGTTTGCAATTGAATATTATATTCAACTAATCAATTATTTCCTTTTCAACATATTGTCTTAAATATTGAATTCAAATTTTAATATTTCTAGAAAATTCAATCAAATATTACCTTTCAGTTGAAATATGCCACCAAAGAGAAGACAGAATATGATGCGACCAAGATTCAGACCACGATTTGGAGGTACTTACTGTACAGGTGAAGCATCTCATGGTGTAGCAGCTAGATCTGAATCACCTCCTTCCCCTCCAACTACTACACTTGCAGATGAGGCATCACGTTCCGTACCTGCTGCTACACCATCCACCAACCCTACATCATTTACTACCCTCATACCGACAGAGATATCAAGGGTAAACAATGATGATGAAGGAGGTGGCCACCAGCCTAGAGCTTAGGGACCCGATGGAAGAACTTACATTACAATTGTCAATAATATGTAAGTGAAAATACATGAAACACTATATGATTATAATTAAGTTATAGGTTTCAATTTTCAAAATTGTATAAAAATATTTGTTTTTTTATTAGGTTCATTCCATTTAGACTGTGCTCAAGAAACATGACATCAAAAAAGGAGAAGATTGATATTGAGGGTTATGTATGGAAGAATATCTCTCAGGTCACAAAGGAATTTTTCTATCAAGAGTTTGAGGTACAACAAAAATTATTTTTATTAATTTTTATACATTAATTAGATAAATATTATTACATTATAAGTATTTATCGAATTTTTTTCCTCTGTTTCAGAAAGAATTCTTTTGGAATTCTATATTTGACACGATCATTTATAAAGTATGGGAGAGACGAGGATGTACATGTTATCGAGACTTTGTTACTGCAATACATAGGGCTGATGTACGACCACCTTACATTTTTGAACAAATAGGGTGTCGTTGGTAGCAGTATTGGACATTACCTGAGGCAATGTCCATTTCAGAGCATAATTTGACCAGCAGAAGTGGAGGACTGGGGGGAGAGAGTCTTCCCATACATATGGGAGGATCTATTACCCACTATGAGTATGTAGAGAGACTTGTAAGTATCTAAACTTTACATTTATATTCTCATTTCTTTACTTTGATGTATTTCAATTGAATTTGATGTGTGAATTTTGGAATGAAAATATGTGTTTCTTGTTAAGAATGATAATGTTATAAATGTCTGGTGCCATATATGGTTGTGTTGTTAAGTTATTTTCTTTGTTCAATAGGGGGTAGGTATCATAAAAATAGAGGAAACTTTGTCGAAATTTTTATAAATTCTGGTTCACTTATAACATTTTATTCTTATGCAGGAAAAGTCTATGAGCATGACGCCTACACCCTGTAAGCTTTTTTTTGCACACTCACATTAAGAAGCATGACGGTGTGACATTCATCAACAGTCATTGTAGAGAACTAAATGTATGTAAAATTTATGGTTTAATATTAATGCTTAATAATTATCACTTACTAATATAAACATTCCCTTCTGATAGGACCAAATACAAGAAAGCATTCAACGACAATCTCAACAGTCTAAAGATGTTGACGAGACTGAAACCTATTGTCATGCAATGGGTGGTAGAGGCCGTTGGGGAATGATATTCATCTTAGGTTCATTTGTGAATACATGTTATTCGCAATCCTCCATGTCCAATACAGTAGCATCTAGTAGATGGTCCACAACTAATGAAGCCCAAGAGATTCGAAGCACATTGTAGACATTGGCAACTCCGATGTAAGCTCTCTAATGAGGTGTATGAGTTGAAGGGTAGGGATAACACCTCATCGCACCAATTAGAGCATCTGCCATCTCCAAATTAATAGTATACTTTTGGTCATTTCATTTGAATTACAAAAACTTATTATATACAATTTAATGTTTTCATTATTAATTAAGATATTTTCAACTTTATATCATCAATCAAATTTCTATTTAAACAAAGTAAAAGTATACTATTACATTGATAACTGTTTAAATTATGCATCAATTATAACATCATAAAATAAAATTTATTGACGGTATTGATGGTATATATATATTTTAAAATTTTCTGCTTGATTTACCGACGGACATTCACGGTTCTGTCGATAAAATCAGTAACATTACCGACAGAAGATGATAGATCGTCGGTAATTGCAGATGAAATAACCACTTTCATCTATAAACTCACCAACAAAAAAAACATAACCGTCAATAATGTTTGAACAAACTTACCGACGGGCAACCGTAAACCGTCGGTAATCATAGACGGAATAACCATTTCTATCCGTAAACTCACCGATGGAAAAAACATAACGTCGGTAATGTTTGAACAATCTTACTGATGGACAGATGTAAACCATCGGTACAGTTACCAACAGAAGCATATTTTTCATTGGTAAATATACTGAAGGTCAATCGCACAAGAATCTGTCGGTACATTTACCAACGGGAAATTAGTTGTCTATTAGTAAATTTACCAATGTTACATTAGTTGTTCGTCGGTACATTTGCCAATAGAACATAACCTTTTGTCGGTAATTATTAGCTACAGCTGTTTCTAGACGCCTTTGTCTGTTGGTGATGTCTGTCACAAAATGACATTTTTCTTGTAGTGAGAGATTATACTCAAGGGATTTCATGATTAAAAGTGTAAGAGGATTAAACATGGTAACAAATCATTGCCCAACAATAGAGCACATACTACCATCAACTATAAAAACAATGGATTTGAGGGATTGATGGACTGTAATTGGCAAGAATATATAATCATGTAATTAAATGCACCTACATCAATAATCTAGATATTTTTCCTAGAAATTGTAGAGGAAGTATTTATCATACCCACAATACCCGAACGAGTAATATTTATTATAGGCAATGACATTTCCTCTCCTTTATATTCCACATCGTCTATAGTTGTCACCATAACCTTTCTAATAAACTCTTTTCATGGTTTTTTTTGAAAAATAGTTAAGATAGCTAATAATTTTGTATCGAGTGAAAAATAATAATCACCCATAAAATTGTTAGACTTTCTAGTGGGTTGATTTTTACAATTCTTTCCTAGCCCAGATGATGATCTTTGTTAGTTTTTATTAGATGAAAATAATAAGTGTTCAGAGATTTAGCAAGATCCTCCCATCTTCTGCCTTTGTTGATACTCTCTCCTTATATATGCATATGTGTTTTCCAAGTTAAGTTTTTGGTCTTTGCGTAAGATCTCTCCCTAAACCTGATCAAATTCAGAGTCAAGTCCAGTTAGGAAATTATGATCTTGGAGTCTAGCCATTGTTGAATGTAATTGGACTATTCCTTCAATAATCCTTTCTTGAGAAGTTGACCTATGATCAATTTCCTAAAAAATAGTCACAAGTTTAATGTGTTATGTTGATAACGGTCTACCATCTTCTCCATTTGAAAATGATTTATGATTCAATTCAAAGAGACAGGTCAAATCCATCATATAAAGTTCTTAATAATGCCTCCCTTATTTCTCTAGTAGTAGGAAGACAAATAAATCATTGTATCAGCAATGGACTCTTTGAGTCAATAACCCAACTTTTCACTATTTGATTTTTAACAATCCATGTTTTAAAATTTTGTTTTTCAGGTGCTGGTTTGTTTACTATCCCCTTAAGATATCCATCCTTATTGTATGCTTTTATTCGCATCTCTATAAGTTGAGACTAGAATGAGTAATTGGTCTCATCGAGTATAATACTTGTTGGAAAATCATAATGGTCTTGTTGGATGATAATTGGTTGTGTTTGTGGGTTATTTGTTGTTGCCGGAACAAAAGATCCCTGAGATTCCATTTGGTTTTTTAAGTATAGGTTTCAAAGGCTTTGATGGGTATACAACTACAGGGTTGGTATCAATATACTGTGATGCTACATTGTTTTATGTTTTTGAGTAAACGAAGAGCATGCTCTTATAAAACGAAGCATAAATTTGACACTTCTCTAATACCATGTAAAACAATGATGTTTTAAGGTAAATAAAAATTGCAGTACATTCTTCACTCGTATGGAGGTAATATACAGAGATACAATTACACTTTGGATATAATTTTATTATAAGAAAAACTCTAACAAACTCCTATGTTTATCCAGTTTGAGAGATTATATTTATCCTTATATATTTATCTAGTCTAATAGATTATATTTATCCTTGTATATTTATCTAGTCTAATCGATTATATTTATTGTATATTTATCCAGTTTAACAGATTATATTTATCCTTGTATATTATCCTAATCAATAAATCACGTCCACAAGCACCATGCTTGCCATGCAATAAAGGTTTGGTCACAATCATATAACATTTGCATTGTAAAACTTGGATATGAATTCGAGGATGAGCTAACCCATGTATGATGTCTATAAATTTTTTAACTCCTAAGTTTTACCCCACGAAAAGGATAATTTTGTAAAGTCTAGCTCAAATAAAAAGTATCCATACTTTAAAAAGTAGGAAGAAAAATGAAAAGTAGCGAGCTATAATTACTTCAAGAAAATATGTAATAAAAAAGACAGGTGAGAATGTTAAGAAATGTAGGGTATAAAAAATGGGAAAGGGAATTTGATATATATATATACATATAGAGAAAGAGAGTAAAGAAGAAGAAAGAAATTTGGTGGCTGTGGATATAATTTTATAGTTGGTCTCTCACGAGTATTAATATGCATAAAAAGCGCATATATTTTATGAAGCACTTTTCCTAATTTTGGGATCAAATTTCCTTATTTTATTTAGTTTTAATATCTTTTAAGTAATTTTAGAAATTTGACTTTAGAATAATTTTATTAAAGAATTGAATATTATTTCAAACAAAATCATAAAGAAAAATACAAATTCTTTATTGAATATGGTTTGCCCACTTCCATGCGCTAGCTCATCCTCTACAAGAATCAACCATAGCAAGTGATACGGCCTAATCCATAGTCATATATAAGACTGTGAGAAATTTAGAGGAGAAACAAGAAGATTTGTAATTTAGTGACATGGTTCTACCATCACCTAGAGGAAACGATGAGATCCATAATTTAGACCATGACCAATTCTTAAACTATTTCTTAGGCAGGTCAAATTTCATTTAAAAGTGCAACCCTAATTTTAAGAGGTTTTTATTCAACTTTCGGAGATAACATAGTTAAGGGATATTCATTTCTTTCAAAAATCTAGGGCTAGTTGTTAGGACATTTCTAAATCCCTCAAAAAGTCAAATATAAGTAATTTTCATAAAAGAATAAATATTTAGACATTATCGCAATGGATTAAGATGTAGGCAAAAATTAATATTTTATTTGGATTTTTATATTATAATGCACTTATTTTTTCTTTTTATTTTTTTATTTTACTCACGCTTTACGGCAAAATATTTTTCTATGTTTAGGTAATAATAGTTCCTAGAGATTAATTTTACATAGATGTATTTAGATTTATCTATGACGTGGGACAAGTTTTTGTAAATAAACTTTGATTGAATTTAATTCAGGTTTATTTATGTTAGCATCCAAATTTGATTCAAATTCACTTTTATTGACCTAGAGCATGTCTATTTGTAAGTGAACTAATCTTTAGGTAGTGGTGTTGATTAGAGTGCTCGAGAGAGACTTATAGGTTCATTCGTAGTGTTAAGGTGAAACATTTTATAAGATTTCAGAGGTTTTAGTGGATTAAAAGGGTTGTTAATATAATAAAAATATGAATTAACCAACTAAAAAATAGATGGTAGGAGCTTAAAGAAGGTAGTTCAAATGTATAGGAGATTTTATTGGTTCAAAAAATATATCTACTTTAGGTTGATCAAGTCATGAAGTTAAAAGTACTATTAGGGGAAGTACTAATCCAAACATAACTATTTGATTGGATTTTCTTTTAATAAGTTGTCTTATCATTAATTCTCTTATCAGTTGTCTAGGTTTTAGTTTTGAGAAAAGGTCTAAATGACACTCCAATATTTACTAAAAGGTTTAAGTAAGCCCCTGTTGTTCTTTATGGCATTATATTATATTTTAAAGTTTTCAAAATGCTACAGCTGTAGCCTAAACTCTAACAAAGTTAAGTTTTATCAATTTTTAGTATTTGGGTAGTTAATCTAAACTATATGATGTCATAATTAGGTAATTTGAATTCACTAGACATTGATTTGACTTTAAAAATAAGTTCTTTAGATGTTGGTTAAATGTGTGATTTTCACCTCTACATTTTACAAAAGGTATAAATAATCTCCTATATTTATCTCAGTTACCATTTTTACACCTCATTTTGGATGTAATAAGTGCTATTTTCGTAACATTAAGGTGTAAAGTAGTACTCGAGATAACGAGAGAGACTTAAATTCCAATTTGCTACTATGAATATGAAAGGAGTAGTGTAGCTCAGTTTGAGTAGAAAGCTAGGGCAATAATTAAGTCCATAACTAAAAAAATCCTGTAGCTTAGAACCAAAATCTTATACATGATTTTGGTGAGTGGCTTAAAAGCCCTTACATTGGTCGGGAGAAGATGGATTTTCAACCTTGAGCACAAAAGCAATTAGAGTAGAATTGATCTCTTTTTTTTCATCATCATTGGTAACAGAGGATAAGATCATCTTTGGAACTCATCCTTCGCTTAAGGAGTGTTTTCTTCTTAATTTGTTTTTTTTCTAAAGATGATTGTTTCCTCTTTTCTTCTACCTAGAACCCACCCACCATCCTTATTTGGAGATTCATTCATTCCAAGCTTCATTCTTTTAACAAAAATGAATGAATCTCGATGCACTGTGCTTTATTGCTTCTTCCTTAAACTACTAGATTTCTAATCCTTTACTTGCTATGCAATGACAGTATCAATATCTGCTAATCATTTTTTTCATATCTAATTTTCGATTGAAATCTCTTTTAATTCTTCGATATGAGAAGCAAATTGTTGTGTGGAGGAATCAATATCTCGTCATAAGTTAAGAGGCAGATCTTATGCCACTCCACCTGGGCGTATGAAGCTGGCACGTTTATGAAATTTTAAGGTAAAAATCATACTTTTGGTCTTTTAATTTGTTTTACATTTTATTATTAAAATCCATAAAAATTATCTTTTTGTTATCTATCTTAAGGTTAGTTAATAGTATTAGGTTTTCTAATCTATAGCGTTTGACTCCTACTTACTCTTATATTGCTTAATAGTGATAGGGGAACTTGCCTAATTAATGAGTGATAGCTTTATAATAGGAAAAACTTTCAAAGTATTCATTCACATACACATCGCACTCACCAAATTTGGGCATTATTGTTAGGAAAGCAACTAGTTTTAGAAAATTTTATAGATATTTTATATTTTATATTGATTTTCTTTTGTTTATTTCTTTTTCAAAAAGTTTGATTTTATTTTTCTTTATTTTTTACTCCGATTAGGGGTAATTGTGGTGTATGATAAAAAGTTGACAATCTATTTTCCTATAAGAAGATTCAAAACATGGGAAATCACTTTGATGAAATTAAATGGAACCACTACAAGAAAATAGTTAATTACAGACGGAAATTACCGACGGAATTGAAAAATATTCCGTCGGTATACCAAATTA
>JAOQMS010044602.1:0-10136 GCA_027563885.1 Erythroxylum longipes | reverse complement strand
ATTTATTTTAATGTTATAATTTATTTGTTTATAATTAATTCGATGGTGACATGTAGTCGCCATAAAATCCGTACAGGGGACCCGGGGCCAACACTCTTGGAGTTCTCTTAGGGTTTTAGACACAAGAACCTCTTTGGACGAGTTGGTTCCACAAATCCTCTGAGGTTCCTTTCCTTCCATGACCCATATATACAGAGCCTCAAGGATAGAACATGATTTTTTTTATTTAGGCATCGGGGGTTGAATGGTTGGACAATTTTTGTACAATCTCTATGATGGCGTGCCCAGGATTTAGCCATAGACATATGCTAGTTATAGAATCCCATACATTGTTATTGTCAGGACATGTGAAGAAGAGATGATCTCTTATTTCCATATAGATCTGGCACATTAGATATGTTCTGTCCATTTATAGATAGGGCATTTTGTCTGCTATATTCAATCTATTTCAAATTGTTAACCATGATATGAAAGATACTCTTGGGGTCAAAGCCTTGCTCCAAATGATTCTATATTATTCCACCTTTTGTTTCTTACTTCTTAGCAGATCTTTAGTGGTCTTGTTATTGAGTTTAAGGATAGGTTGAGTCTGCCAGTAGAAAGTATCTAAAGAGGTTGGTTGAGGTAGATAAGATGGTTAGAGATTCCTCAAGTTTTGAGGGAAGTCCATTTGCCCTTTATAATTATGGAGCTGAGTTTAAGTTTGAGTTAAGAGGCTTGGGGGGTTGCATAGGTTATTGTAATGGTTTATGAGAGGTCCCAAGCTAGACCACTTATCAAACTAGATATATAATAAGGTACCATTCCCACTTTTGCAAGAGATATCTTCTCGGACTTTATCCCTCAATTTCAGGTTCTAGTTAAGAAAATGAGAGTATGAGGCAGATTTTTAATGCTCTATAGGCTTCTTTCTTTGAGAAAGTAAAAGTGGATCCATTTCACCCAAAGTGAGTTTTTATCCATGAGGATCCACCATAGTCTCTTCAGGAGTAGGGCTTGATTTGTGATTTTGATTAAAGTTATGTTTAAACCTCCTTCATCTTTGGGAAAACAAATATTAGCCCACTTCACTTTAGCTGACCCTTTTGCACCCTTTTGATGATTCCATAGAAAATTTTTGAGGATTCTTTCAATGGTTTTTATGATACCTTGAGATAGAAATATGTGAGAACTCCAACAAATATGGAGAGAGTTTAACACCAATTTGATGAGTTGCATCTTCCCAGCATAGGCTAGAGACTTATTAACCCATGAACTGATCCTTCTCCGTATTTTCTTTAGGAGTGGAATGCATTCCGCATATGCAAGTCTTTTAGTAGAGACTGGTAGTTTAAGATACAACAGAGACTTGTTTGAATTACATTCCAGTTAATTGAGAGATGATGGGTCCCAATGCAATAACTTTTTTGGATATGAGAAAATGGCTCTTTGTTGGGTTGAAATGCAGTGTTGAGAAAATTTTTAAATTTGCTAAGAGCTACCATATAACTTTGTATCGAGTCCATCGTGGCCCTGCAAAATAAAAGTAGATCATCTGCAAAAAATAGGTTAGTCAAATCAATCTTCTTGCATTTAGCATGGTATCTTAATTTTGTATTTTTGAGCACTTCATGCTTGATAAGAGAGTTGAGAGTATCCATACAAAGAAGAAATATTAATGGATTTTAATAGAATAAACACTAATTATGTACTCTATATCTAATTGAAATATTATATAATGAAAGAATTAAATTATATATTATAACTATGCATAGATAAGTTAAATCAAATAACTTTGACATTTCTAATATTTTGGTAGTTATGATATATTGTTAGACATTAGTCTTAATCTTTTATTATATATTATTTAATTAAAGAATCAAAAGAATTTTAATTTATTTAATTAATATTATTAAATTAAAATTGTAATTTATAATCATTACGAAGTTATTTAGGAACATAAGAAGCTAACATATATGGAGCAATTAAAAAGAAAATTAATTTGAGCTAAGAAGAATTTAATTTTTTATTCAAAAAGATTTGGAGATCAAATATAAGATATTTAATTTTACTAAAAATAAATTTAAATAATAATTAGAGTTAGAGTTAGAGTTAGACTTTAATTACAATTCATAGTTTATTGTAATTGGAAATTAAAAGAAATTCTAGTCTTTCTCTATAAAAGGGAAAGACACTAAGAGGGCTATTACTCCTATTAACCCCTCTCAAAAGGTTTTTGTTTTATTTTTTCACTTTATAATACTATTAAGGTTAACTTGTAGTTGACGATTTTATTAAAGAAGAAAGAGTTTTGTAAAATACCTAAATCAAGTTTCTCTTTAATCTTTTCTTATCCTAATTATTATTTGAATTTATTATATTAAAATAGTCATTTGAAAAGTTGTATGGTAGAATGGAAAGAATTAGGAGACGAAAGGCCTACGGGGAATGAATGGGAAGATCAAAAAGTTAGAAGAAGAAAGGATCGTTTTGGTTAGACGTGTGGAATTAGCAAAGCATTTTATTCTAACAAATATAAAGCCATAATCATTCTTTCTCCCAGTTTGAGACTAATCATTAAGATAGATGGGGGTAAACTAATGAGTTTAGATATTAATGAACTTTATAAAAGAGTTATATATAAAAAGAATCGTTTTTCATTGTAATCATGAAATATTCTATGTTAATTTTTTCGCTGTAATCATAAAATATTCTATGTTAATTTTTAACACTGTTATCCATTATTATTTTACTTTTGTACTTTCAAAAAAATGTTAAAACTCTCGTAATAAATCCATAACATGTCGAGTGCCATTTATTTTCCAATTTTGTTTTAGAATCTAACATGAAAAACAACCAAAAGTTCTAAACCCAAAAGTAATTAAAAGCTTAGCCTAGTGGAAGATTTATAAGTGAGTGTGAGATATTGATAATGTATTAATATAGTAACAGCTTCTCTATATAGTAATGACTTCAAATCTAAACAAATAATTTGGCCTTCTCTTTAAGGTTTCTTTTAATTTTTTGTTCCTTGACCTTATTTTTTTAAGCAACTTATTTAGGCAGGATTTCCCTAATGAAAACTTTGTCTAGTTTATTTATATTTTTAGTATAAACTCTCATTTCCTTTGTCTCAGCCAATACTGTGGTACCAACTTTTAATCATAACTTTCTTTATGTCCTTCTTTGTTATCCTCTACTTTTAGCCTTGCCCTTCCTTCCTTCCTTATCCCCTTCACTCTCTTCATGTCCTTCTCTTCTCTCTACTCCCTTAATTTTCATTAGTTTTCCTTAACTGGTATGCTCCCGACCTCCTCCTCCAACATATTTTTCTTATCTCCTCTAACATATTTTTCTTCTCTACTTGCTCCCTTTATCTCCTTCCCCTACTCTTCTAAATTATTATTGGTCGAAGGTTATTAGGGATGACTCATTACTTGACACCCTCAAATATATCCTTATCAATGCTTATAATGATTCGTTGGTAGTTTCACCACCTACTAGGGTTCTCAAGTTAGGGGCCTTTAAGTGATCTTTTACTTTGGTAGGGTATTTCATTGAAAAATAACTTGCATTTGATTTAATGCATAAATAGGTGATAAGGGCTGAGCAAATATAGACTGAAAAAAAATCCTATAAACAAAGATGAGTTATTCTTGTTTAAATTCAATAGTGAGATGAGTTTCATTAAGTTCTTAGAAATGGGACCATGTTAAATAGAAAGCAAAAATTTCTTCTTGCAGAAATGGAGAATAGGCTTAAGTAAGAAAAGATGAAAGATGACTAAGCTCATTTGTAGGTGAATTTTAATAATGTTTATTGGAGTATTAGTTAATAGAAGGGCTAAGTTATCTTTTAGGTATGAGTGGAAGGCCCATATGCCTTGATGAAAACATAGTAGCTCTGAAGAGTACATGATATGCAAAAATCTATATAGAAATTGCATTATAAAGCAGTTGCCTTAAACTTTAAGAATTCTTAAGCTAAATGATGAAAGGAAGCTTATTCAAGTTAAGATCACATTAAGCTACTAATGGAGACTAACTAAAGAAAATCATATTAAGGTTTGGAGAGTCAATAGGAAATTTTTTAACACCTACAATCATGATAAGCTAATGAATAATGCTTAGTCATTCCCGAATTGAAATTAAGTCTGAATTTGTTTTCCCTAGTTATTATAGACAACTAGGAAAATGCACCAACATATAATGTTGATCTTGTAATTAAGTAGGTTTAGGAGACTGATCAACTTCTAGACTCTTCTAATACACAAGTAGTCCCTAACTTGCCATTGATGAGCATTCCTTTAACAATAAAAATTTTTAGTATTGCTTTTGAGGGATCTCTATAATAATGCCATAACTTTTGACCTTATACTAGTTAATTTCTTGATTTCCATGTCAAATAAGAAATCTTAGAAAAGGCATAAGAAAAAGGCTTCAACTAGCCCCTTCTCACAATTTTAATTATGTCAATTATAGCTTGGAATGTGAGAGGAATGAATTACCCCTTAAAGCAATAAGTTATTAGAGACTAACTATAAATCAAAGAGCCCTTTTTAGTTAGTCTACTAGAGATTAAAATAAAAGCCAATCACTAGTGTGAATTCTCATATATTTTTGACAATAACTAGAATTTGTTTACTAATCATCAATCTCACTTTAATAACATGATTCTAGATGATTTTAACCCTCAATCAGTGAAATTGAATAAACTAGTTATATTAACGAAATTCTTCATCTTGAATTTATCTCCTATCCTTCTCTGCTTAAATGAAAGTACTTTTGTCTATGCTTCCAACAATGCATCTCTTAGGAAGCTGTTTCAAACATATATAACTAAAATTAGCTTGAATGGCTCTATGCCTTCACTCATCTTAGGGGATTTCAACTTCACCTATTTTATTTAAGAAACATTTGGCCATTTGAATCATAAGGCTTCCTCATATGAAGACTTTTATAGGTGTATCAATTAATCTATTATATTAGTCTATTAGATATCAAATATAAGGGCCTTTAATGTATTTAGAGCAATAAGTAAAAAGAAATTGGTTCACTATAATAAAACTTGATAGAGCTATAGTTAACCCCTTGTGGCTCCTAGCTTATCATCTTGCTTGGGAATATTTCAATAACTCCTTGTGTTTAGATCATTCATTAGTAGAAGTTACTATTAACTAGGTAACTAATAAAAGATATACACCTTTCATGTTTAACAATTATCTATTGGATGCTCCTAGAAGAGGCAATATTGAAAGGATTAAGTTTCCAAGTAATAGGGTTTGAGGCTTTTGAGTGCATGAGAAAACTTTGAGCTATTAAGAAAGAATTTAAAAGGCTTACTAGGCATTATTTGAGTAATTTGGCGTATAATATCAATAATTACATAAGAGCATTAAATTTAGCTTAAGACAATCTCAATGTTAATTTGCATAGTGATCATTTAAAGCAACTAGAAAAGTACCTTTGTCTAAGATAGTTGTAACACTAAAAGCTCAATTTTTTTTATGAGACAAAAAATCTAGAATTTAATGGCTAAAAGGTAAGGATCTTAAACCCAAATTATTTTATAATTCAATCATTACTGAGAGGAACACCAATAAGATTTGATCAATATAGATGTTACTAGTGTACCCATTCTGACTAAGAGGCTATTAAATATTTAACTCTTATTATTTCAAGAACTTCTTATGCAAACTAGGTAAAACTTCAAACTCCATCACAAACTTGTTTCTTATATTTTCCAAGATCAAGTGAACTTAATCTTTAAAAAATTCATAAAACGTGACATTGAAGAGCTTTATTCACCTTAAATGACAACAAGGCTCCTAGTCTTAGTGGCTTGAACCTGAAGTTTAAAAAAATATTGCATTTTATTGGAAACTTCATCTCCTTATCTATTCTTGAATTCTTTTCAATGGGATCATGCTCAAAGAGATATAAGGTCTTCATTTTCCTAATCACAAAAGTGCCAAATCCATGTGATCTTTAAGACTATAGACTAATTTCTTATTGCAATTTGATCTATACGATTATATCTAGAATGTTGGCTAGTAGACTCAATAATGTTCTTAAAACAATGATTAATCCCTCCTATGGTTCTTTCATTTAAGATTGAAAAGGTAACATATTGTTGGCTCAAGTGTTATACAATAATTACCAAAGAAAATATAATATCAATAGTTACATTATAAAAATTGGCTTTCATAAAGCTTTTAACTAAGTAGATTCCTTTTAATTTGTATTAATTGGGTTAGGCAATGTGTCACTAGGCAATGTGTCACTACAACCTTGTTCAGTATCTTAATTAATAGGAAGTTTACTTAGCTATTAAAGGGGGAAAAGGGCTTAGACAATGTGGCCCTTTATTATCTTATTCACAATTTGCATAAAGTCCTTACTTGCCTAACTACTAGTTTTATAGAGAAACAAAAGAATTTCATATTCCACTATATATGCAACCGCAAGTTTTTTAGCCTCTCTTTTGCTAATGATCTACTAGTTTTCAATAAAGCTAACTATAAATCTATAAAGTTATTCATAAAAGGCTTGAAAATTTTCAAGAGTAAGTCAGGTTTGGCCATCAATCCTAACAACAATTGTTGTTATATCTTAGGTGGAAACCATGAGGATGCTAATATAATCAAGCAATCAATATGTTTCAAATTTGAACAACCTTCTATTAAATATCTATACATTCTAGTTACCACTCTCAGACCTACCTATGTTGAGTGCCTACCTTATTTGAGATTATTCAAATGATAATTGGTAATTGGAACAATATAATTTGTCTTTTGCAAGAAGACAACAACTAATTTCTCCAGTAAATAATATATACATTTTTTTGGAGCTCAAACCGCTCCCTTCTTTTGAATTTAATCAAAGTTATTAAAAGAATATTAAAGAACTTCTTATGAATAGGTGATAAAAACAATACTTCTAAAGCTAAAATCAAATGAAGTGATATTTTCTTGCCTAAAGAAAATGGTGGTTTAAAGTTTCAATTAACCAGGTTAAAGTACAAAATGCTCTTAGCTAAAAGGATTTGTAAACTTTTTATAGATTCTAATCACTTATCCAATAGATTCGTATATAACTCTTGAAAGGCAAACGTTTCTAGTTGGTTAAGTCCAATCCTCATACTTCTTGGACGCTTCAACAAATCATAAAGTTAAGAGAGAGCATCATAGTAGATCTTAAGGTAATAGTTAATAATAGTTAAAAAATAATAGTAAAACAACTTGATTATAGTATGAAAATTGGCATCTACCAAGATCTTATAAATTTAGGAATGGTAAAAGGAGGCCGATTAGGTCCAGTATAGCCTAAAGTCAATAGGTTAAAACTGGGCTAATCAAGCTCAAGCCAAGCTCAAGTTTAGGAATCACAAAACAACATCATTTTAACCTCCACAACTTGATGAACTTGATGTTTGTAGGACTTTCTTTCACTTATATCATCATTTGGAAGTGACAAATAAATTCAGGTTGAAATTGTAGATTAGATAAGTTTATGAGGAAGACTCGGAATAAATCCTCCTTTGAGATGTCAATATTATAAAGTTTAGTCACAATTTGGTGTTATTGACATTTTCTAATAGCAGAGACGTTAAAGGAATGATGTGGCCAGAGAATAATACTTCTTAAATCACTGAATTTTAAAATTGAATACCAATCAAACAAGGAAACTTTAGGTAAGACAATTCTATGTGCGAAAATATGGAGTTTGTTTTAAATATCTCTACGTATATATTTAAATTATTTGGCGATATAAAAACAGCAATTTATAAATTAAAACTCAAAATCTCTTTATACCTAGTTGCATACAAAATGAATATAGAAATAGTTGATGAGAAACACCAACTCTTGGATCTTTTCCAAAGAATATAGAATTATGTGGTTTATTTTTTAAAAATATCTCTTATAATTTAATATTTAAAATTATATTTTATCAAATAAATATTTTTTATTAATTTTCTTTTCATTCTTAAAAAATTAACATGAAGAATAATATTCTGTTAAATTTTATTAAATTATAAACTCCGTCGTGCACCTTGGTCCAAGACGTGTGCATTTCTACTTAATGGGCAAAATTTTGAATTGTTGCCATAAACCCCAAGTAAAAGAAAAGCCGTCTTAAACAAACAAACCCAAAAAAAAAGAAAAAGAAAAAGGAAAGGGGTATGAGACATCAGACAAGACACCGATGACCACATTTTCAATAACCAATTAATCATCTTAAGACTTAAAATAATATCAGTTTAAATAAATATTTGAAATACAAAATGTTATAATTAACGTAACAATTATTATCAAAGTACATAAAAGATAACTAAAATTAATTTAGAATATTATAATATAGGTCTTATTGTCATATTTAAAATTTAAGGGTATTTTTTAGTATTATTAATACTAATATTAACATGAATATTTGAGACTTATGTAATGATGTTCCTGACCACTTTGTGTTGTAATTTTGACAATATAATCACGCTCTAAAAAAATAAAAACATAATTTAAAAAAGTTTAAAAACTAATTAATTAAAAAGTTAAGAAGTGACGTCAAAACTAATACGAATGGTTTATACCTGAAGTTATGGACTAATCTTAACTATTACATGTTTGAGGAATTGCCTCCGGAGATTCTGAACGTGCCGTTAACTTTTCAGTTTTCACAGAGAGTAACAATCTACGTGTTGAATTCCTTTCTTTGTCACCAAGATTAAATTCTTTCTTAGTGACCAAGAAAAATCGAGAAACTACTGAAATGTCCATATTACCAATCTTACTCCTGTCCTGTCGGATCGCTCACTGTTTTGTTGGGCACTATAAGACTCGCTCGCTGCTACTTCTTGCACAACAACACTAGGCTAAGCTCCAAGCAGATAACCAAGGGATCCTCTCTTCCGAAGACCGAGATTACCTTGTTCGAAACAACGGTGATCAGGTAATGACTGCTGCTTTTCTTTTTTTTTTTGGTGCAGGGAGATCAAGTTAAGTTCTTTTTAAGGTGTAAGTATTATTTTATCGAAATTGGTGGATCATTGTTACAAGAGATGGGACAGATTAATCAGTTGGTTGGTTGAACCGGGGGGAGAGGGGTGTATGGGGAATTATTGTTATGATTTTAAGGATGTTTTGTACGTTTTGTAAGTAAAATTAAAATGAAGAATAGAATCAAAAGTAGAGGTAAGGCTAGCTCTTATTTTATTAGTTGAAAGATACACAAATTGTAGGAGTTCAATTCAATAATAACTGAGTATCCCTTGGGGATTTTTTATAGGTTAAGATCGACAGCTTGAAGGGTAAGAAAATTGGGTTGTATTTCTCAGCATCGTGGTGCGGTCCGTGTCGAAAGTTTACTCCGGCTTTGGTGGAAGTCTACAATGAACTTGCTTCAAAAGGGGACTTCGAGATTGTTTTTGTTACAGCAGATGAGGATGATGAATCGTTTAATGCATATCTCTCAAAGATGCCATGGCTTGCAATTCCATTCTCCGACTCCAAAGCACGTGAGCATTTGGATGAGTTATTCACAGTGAACGGAATACCTCATCTTGTGATCCTCGGTGAAAGTGGGGATCTTTTGACTGAAGATGGAGTTGATATAATTCGAGATCATGGAGTGGAAGCTTATCCATTTACGCCCGAGAAGATCAAGGAATTAAAAGAGCAAGAATAATTGGCAAGGAGGGAACAGTCTTTGGGATCCATCTTAGTCGCCCGCCATCGAGATTATGTAATTTCATCTAATGGAAGCAAGGTAGCCATGATTTAAAATTTTCTGTGCAAGATGACCATGCAACTAGTCCCATTGTTCTGTTCTCTTTGATGCTTTTGTTTTTCTAACATCAATTTCCTCATCCATAAGGTACCCGTATCTGAGCTTGAAGGAAAGACAGTAGGCTTGTATTTTTCATTGTCATCATTCAGATCATGTGTGGACTTTACTGCAAAACTTGTTGAAGTTTATAATACTCGGAAATCAAATGGGGAGAACTTTGAGATTGTATTGATATCCCTGGATGATGAAGAAGGAACTTTCCAGCTATCCTTTGCAAGCATGCCATGGTTAGCTCTCACTTTTAAGGACAAGAGCTGTGAGAAGTTGGCTCGGTACTTTGAGCTCTCAACTGTCCCAACTGTTGTTGTTATTGGG
>JAOQMS010044601.1:0-35185 GCA_027563885.1 Erythroxylum longipes | reverse complement strand
AGGTGGTTCTTGGAAACCAAGCTCTGATACCAATTGAAGTAAATCACACGTTAGTATAGAAATTACGTACAATATAATATATACACAAGAAGGGGGTTGAATTGTGTATCCTTTTTGCAAATACAAATTCTTTAGTTTTTCTTAATAAGAACTTCTCTGAATTGTTAAAAGAAAATCACTAACAAAATTGTTATGGGTTAAATTGCAAATAACTTCTATATACTTGTTTAAGAAAAAAATATACTAACTTGAGAGATATAGGATAGACACTGCGATTTTATACTGATTCACCCCAAACCGTGGGTTACTTCCAGTCCTCAGAATTCTTCTAAGTTTTCACTATACTTCAAAAAATGTACAAGTATTCTTTCTCCTTCAAGAGCCTCTTTAAGTCTCTTACACCAAGTATTCTTTCAGCTATCTTAGCCTGTCCAGGCTCTTAACCTTTTCTTTCTCTCACTAGAAAGATATCGTGAGCTATTGTTTGTAGTTTAGCTCTACAGTATCACACTACAGAATTTTTTATGTATACACTTGACCACTCAAAAGTTGTAGAATCAAAGGTCTATCGAAAAGTTATTTAGTCTTCGACTACGACTAGTATTTATAGTCTAAGTCTCCAACCGCTTCTTTGAATCTTGATAACCACTTCTTGAATCTTGAAAACTGCTTCTTGATTCTTGAAAACCGTTATTTAATTGATTTCTGTAACTAACTCCAACTAACTAACTACTCGATGTACTAGCGTATCTTCTGCTTTGTATCGTCTGTGTTTTCTTCTGTGTTTTGCTTCTTTTGTCTTTCAACTTCTTCTATGTTTTGTTTCTTCTGTCTTCCGCTTCTTCTGTATCTACTTCTTCTGTTTTGCTTCTTCTGTGTTTTACTTCTTCTGTATTTTACTTCTTCTGTATCTACTTCTTCTGTGTCTCTACTTTTTCTGTGTTTTGTTTCTTCTATATTTCGACTTCTTCTGTCTTTTACTTCTTCTGTGTTTCTACTTCTTCTGTCTTCCGCTTCTTCTGTATCTACTTCTTCTGTCTTTTGTTTCTTCTGTGTTTTATTTCTTCTGTCTTCTGCTTCTTCTGTATCTACTTCTTCTGTGTCTCGCTTCTTCTGTGTTTCTACTTCTTCTGTGTTTACTTCTTCTATGCCTCTATTTCTTCTGTGTTTTTCCTCTGTGTTTTGTACTTCTGCACACTTAACACACTCATCAAACTAGTTCATTTATTTTTAACATTATTATTATTTGATTGTCATCAAAATTAATTATCGTAAAGTCTTTCTGACTTAACACAAGCTTACATAACATCAAAACTATGTCTTTTTCCATTTTATGAAGCCTTTCAACTTTAAGTGTCTTACAACATAATTGCTTAAAAAACCCACCCAATTGTCCCAAAGTTACAGACACATCATTTGGAAAACATCCACGTATTCCAACTGGAAGTAATCGTTGCATAAGTACATAAGAATCACAGATTTTCAACACCAATACTTTTCCCTCTTTAAAATTCAAACAACAGGTTATATTAGATGCATTCCCATTCAGGAAACTTGACCGATTTAAGAAATTTACAAAAATCTTATTTCTTCTTTTTTGACATGTTGTAACAAGCAAGTGGAATAATGTATAACCCATCATCTCTTCTTTTTAAATGCAAATATTTTCTTATATTCATGTCTTCCAAGTCTAATCCGGCCTTAATTGTGTCTTTCAATTTGCCATCAATTCCCATCACAGTTCCTAAAGTTTCTCATAAATATTTTTTTCAATATGCATCGCATCAAGATTATGCCTCAATAATAATTCCTTCCAATATAGCAAAATGAAAATTATAGTTTTTTTTATTCCAATTGAGCTTAACAATCTTTCACTTTCGCTTTCTATTACTTGGGTGTTTGCCAGGTTTAATTTCACCTAAATGTGATAGTTACATAACCATATCATCATCAGAAAACTACAAAGCGGCTTCACCTAATTCTACTTTATCGTGAAACAATTTGCTTCTTCTTCATCTATACCCATGTTACAAGAAACGATGATGTCCCGTATAACACATTTTACTTTATAACCTTATTGAATAAGTTTGATAGTTGTAGGATAGGCCATATGCCCTTTAGTGCTCCATCCAAACAAATTCCCATAAGCTAGAAAATCAGTTATAGTCCATAAAACAACTGCATGCATCATAAATGTTTCACCTTAAACAATGTCAAAAGTTTCTAATCCAACCTCCCATAAATCGTTTAAGTTATCAATTAATGGTTGTATGTATGCATCGATATCCTTACCAGGAGTAGTAGGTCCTGGAATAAGCAAAGAAAATAACATAAAAGACTCCTTCATACACTTCCATAGAGGTAAATTGTATGGCAGTAATATTACCAGACACATGCTGTAAGAAGTACTTATATGATCGAAAGGATTAAATCCATCAGAGGCTAAATCAGTTCGAACATTATGACAATCTTGTGTAAACCATGTAAAATTTCCATCAAAGTCTTTTCATGCCATAGAATCTACTAGATGATTTATAATGTTATCATCAATGATTTTCTCTTTATGCCACCTCATATCTGTGGTTGTTTTTGTTGACATAAAAAGCCTTTGTAAGTATCTCAAGATTTTATACGGTATCTTTTTCCTTCTCCCATCATCCACTCCCTAACTTGATGTACCACAAATGGGACAATCTTTAAGAATTTTACTGTCCTTCTAAAATATAACAAAACATACTGACAAGCATATATTGATAAATATCCTAATCCCCTTAACAATTTCTTTGCATTATAGTAAGATTTGGACAATTTGTGTCTAACAGGTAACATGTTATTGAGAAACTTAATTAACATGTCAAAAGACTTGTTACTCCATTTATTATAGACCTTCAAATGCAACAACTTGAAAATAAAAGATAGTTATGAGAAATTCGAACACCCTGGATATAATTCTTCTTAAGCAACTTTCAATAACTTCCAAAATTATATTAAGCAAGACTACCAATTATTTTAGGCAAACCAGCATCATTCATTATCTCTATATAACTCCCATAATCCTCTAACATGTTGCCAATCCCATCATCATCATCACTATCATTATTGTTACCATCATCAACACTTGTACCAATACTTCTACTATAACTTGCTTCCTTAGGTTTGCTATGATAAAGCCATAGATTATAGAATTTATCTATGCCTCGGATTGGCAAGTTATTATATACCACTTCTTTACTTTGAATGTCAACCTTTAGGCAATCTATGCATGGACAACAAATATGACATTCATCACCTATTTGATCTTTTAGAATTGCATGAAACTTTTAACTCTTACTAAGTATTCAGTGGACCATTTTCAATGAGACATCCAACTTTTGTCCATTTAGCTATATAGTTAAAAGTAAATAACTGAGTTATTAAATGTAGTCCTTAGTCTTTATAACATAATCACTAATCACTACAAGTTCATTTTCAAATTTTGAATTTAAACAGCATTATGATACGTGGCATTATTGCAACATATGAATCAAGAAAGTAAGTTCTCGCTGTGACTCATAGACTCGTGGAATATTTTGTGGATAAGCCTCATAGGAGCTGCATCATGGGTTTCCAGCCTATATACTATCTTAGGGGTTTATTATGCAATGTTTTAATTCAAACAAACAGTAAGCTACATGTAGTAAAAAGTTATGTAATTCATACATTGGTATCATCAATTATTCAAACAAAACCCAAACACAAATACTTAGACTATTAACGTAGTCCATAAAAACTCATTAATGATTATAAGAATATTGTAAAGAACAACAAAAAACCTAAACACATTGTACACATTAATTACTTAGACAACTTACCTTGATAAACGAACAACCGTTGACTACAAAGAAGGACAACATTGGACAATTACTGAGTAACTTTTAACACAAAACATGACCTGCAAAAAAGGCAATTTTGTATGTAATATAATACACACACTTATTCATAGAGTTGGGTCTTAGGACTTAAATTGTAGAAAATGCTTATAACTGAAGTTTTTGAACACATAACTAGCAGCTTACTGTTAATAAAGTTTTAACGACTTTGTGGCAGTGATGGGCCCATGATAGTTTATGAGTGATGGAAACTTCGATAGAGACTGAGAAGTGAGAGGACTATCATCTGAGAGTGACATTAGAGATTCAACGTGAACTTTAGTCAAAAAACCTATAGGCAGTAGTAAAACAAAATTCCTAACACATATTCACATTTAATCAACCCATTATCTTCAATCATTTTAGAACTTTTTAGAATAAAAGAACAAATTACAGATAATTTTTATTTTTACAAAAAAAGTATCATTATATAATTTTCTATCATCTTACATATATAAAATGATACTTTTTTTTGTAAAAAGCAAAAGTACCAGTAATATGTTCGTTTATTTTAAAATTTCCTCCTTTTTTAAATATCCTATTACAAAACATTAAGTTATTTTGAATATTTCTATCATATGTTTGAAAAAATAACTCCATATTAGATTGACCTTATTGATAGTTATAGATTGCATTATGTTTTAGTGAGTAATTTAGTGTTTTTAGTTGTTAATTAGATGATTTGTGCATGTTTAGGTTTAGAATTATGTTAGTGCGATTATGTGTTTGAGCTTTTGAGTGTCAAGTGGTTGAGAGCAAGTTATTTGGCTTTAATTTTGTATGTTTGAGGTGTTTTGATGAGTTTACGTAAAGAAAATCGAAGAAGATTTGGAGAAAGTTAGGAGGAGTAGCCAAGGCCACGATCGTGACATACCAGTCATGATCATGACATAAGCAACCTAGTACAAGCCATGATCATGACTCATTGGCCACGATCGTGACAGAAGCCAAATTTTAAGTGCCTCGATCTTGACAAGCGCAATGACAGATGTGGGGATTGCTTCTAAACTCAACTTTTTGAGGGTTATTTCGGAGATTTGGGCCTGAGTAAAACCTAGTCTTTACATTAAAAAGCCCTAGGATTATAAAAGACAAAAGAATGACCTAATCTAAAGGAGCCTCCATTTTGCTACAACTGGACAGAAGCTAAGGAAGAAAGGAGAAGAAGAGAGAAAAGAAAAAGAAAGAGGGGGTTGTTGCTCCTGTTGCTGCTGCCATTCCCATTCCACTCCAAGTTATATTTCTCTTTCCATCTTATTATTCTTTCATTTTGATGTATAAGATGGACTTGAAGATGGATGAATTTGGGTTTAAAGATGTTCTAAATTCTTTTGGGGAAATTTTCTTAAATCAATTTTAATTTGATTGCTTTTGATGTTAATGAGTTGGGTACTGTGATTGTTTGTTGTTTGCATGCTTTGGTAATAAATCGAGAGAGTGAACCAATAGCAAAACAATTAGATTGGGTAATGAGAGTTAAACAATCTAATAGATAACACAAACAATCAAATTGGTAATTTATACGAAGAGAGATTATTTAAGGACTCGATTGTCTATTAAATTGCTTAAGATCTAATTATATGTCTATTAAAGTGCTTAAGATCTAATTAGATGTGTGGAATGTTTGTTAATTGAGAGATTGCAAATTCCATAATTCAATTCAATTAGGGTTTATGATTTAGGGTTAAATGATTATATATCGAGAGAGAGAGTAATCACCTTTTGAACTTCTAGGGTTGATACCGGATTAACTCAAAAGTGATTAAGTTAACATTAGATGATAGGATAAATCTTCTTTTCTCATAATTGATTAACCTTCTTTGTGTGAATTTCCAATTGTTAATTGTTTGTTCTCTATTTTGATTTCTTTATGTTAATTTTACAATTTCATTTTCAATAAACTCATATTCAATTGCTTAATTTCCTGCTCATTTTTTATTTTCATTTTAATTACACTTTTAGACCTTAGGCAAATTAGGATTTAATTAGTTCAATAATTCATCATGAGATCAACAACTCACATACTACACTTACGACCCATAGGCTTACGAAATATTAATGGTTTTATAAGATTAAAACTTGCTCAATAAGTTTTTGGTGTTGTTGTTGGGGAATTAGTTTAGGACCTTTTGAATTCCTTTGTTTTAAGGAACTATTACCCTTTCTTGTGATTATGGTCCAATCACACGAAATTTTAAAAAAAAAAGAAGAAGAGAAGGAAGTTTGGGTGCAAAGTTGAAGGCACATCAATTTGGAAATCACACAGAAACTATAAGGAATCCAAAAACTTAGATGCCAAGAGGAGATAAAAGGAACAATGATGGAGGAAATATATCATGGAGAGCAAAGGAACTTTATGGACTTTATGAGCCCAAGATTTAATGCCTATTATTAAGGAATTTCACAACCACTAGTGTAAGCGACAGTGACATATAATTTTTTTAAAGGGATAGCGAAGGAACAATTTAGTTAGGAAAGTAATCATCCCTATTTAAACACTTACAATCTAGGGTGGTAGAACTACCCAGATTTCTTTTGGTCTAGCAATGCAAGAACTCAAATGGGAATTTAAGGCTTGCCAAGATTTGAGCAATATGATTATATTTTATGGGGTTTAAAAGTAGATAAGATCATGGATAAGATCATAATTTTGTATGAGGCCCAGAAGAGGCTAGAAGGGAAGTTCGAAGAAGTAATGGAAGATTATGCCTCTTCTATTCATAACCTAGAGGTTCAAATGGGCCAACTTACCAGTGAATTCTGTAAGAGAAGTATGAAAAGTTTTCTGAGCAACATGGAAGTAAATCCAATAGAACAATTTAAGGTTATCACATTTAGGAGTGAGAAGGAGTAAAAGAACCAATGGAAATATAAGCTAAACCCCAACTTTTAGAAGACCAAGATGACGCGCGCACGAAGGCGATTCAATGAAGGGTTGTCCGAAAATCCTCGAAAGTTAATGATGATGGTGTCAGATTGATGGGTTTGTGGATGTTTGGAAATTTTCAGTAAAGAAAGACAAGGAAGAACAAAATTTGAAATTCAACAAAATAAGAGGATATGCAAGGTTCAATCCCCACTAGACCTCACGAATACGTGATTCGAGCAACCTAGATGATCAAAACTAAAACTAAGAACTTTGAATCAAACAAGCACGCCACAATTTGGGAAAAATTGATAAGTGAATTATTGATTCGTGTTGAAACAAGAATAAGAGGGATAAACCTCACTACAGCTGACGACTCAATCAAAAGATAATGGTTCTTTCACCATAACCCTAATGAACCTATTTATACCTAGGTTTAACAATAAGTACTTGGGCTTTAACATGGATTAGCACAAAACAAAAAGGTGTCTTGACTTAAAATAATTTAAAGATCTAATGTATGGGCTTAATAGTCCAAGTCTTCAAGTCCCAAGGATATTTGATCTAAGGATTTGAGTTAGATGAATCAATTTGGGCTAGGATCCATAAAGCTCTCCTCCCACAGGCTTAGACTGTTCCATCCTCTCCAAAAGATAGCCTACATGCGTATAGAGAGCCTCCTTAAATCTCTTGGACCTAGCTCTAGTCATGGGCCCCATTAGCATAGCTAACTCTCCTCCCTTGCCTCTGTCATTCATGGCAACTCCATGGCAATTCGTGCTCCTACTCATATCAGTCCATCCCTCCTAAAAAAGATTCATCCTCGAATCTGGATCTATATCAAAAGGAGATAAGTCAACAACATTAAAGGTAGCAGACATGTCATACTTACCTGGCAAGTCGATCTTGTAAGCATTATCATTGATTTTCTCCACGACTTGGAAAGGACCATCACCCCGCAGGTCCGGCTTAGATTTCCTATGAGTAGGAAAACGCTCCTTCCTAAGATGCACCCAAACCTAATCTCTAAGTTCGAAAGTCACCAACTTCCTTCCTTTATTGTCTTGATGGGCATAAACCTTGTTTCTTTCCTCAATGTGTTTTCGTGCCTTCTTATGAATCTCCTTCACTATTTCAGCTTTCCTCTTCCCATCTGTACTAGACAACTCATGTAGAGGTAAAGGAACCAAATCCAAAATAGTCAAAGGATTAAACCTATAAACAATCTCAAAAGGTAAGAACCCTATGGTAGAATGCACACATCTATTATATGCAAAATCAATGAATGGCAAGCAATCACCCCAAGTTTTCAAATTTCTCCCTACAATAGTACGCAACAAAGTTCCCAAGGTTCTACTCACAACCTCAATTTGTCCATCAGCCTGTGGGTGGCAAGTAGTAAAATATAATAGTTTAGTTTCCAAATTTCCCCATAATACACGCCAAAAATGACTAAAAAACTTAGCATCTCTATCCGAAACAATAGTTCTAGGAATACCATGCAATCAGACAACATCTTTTAAGAACAAATCAGCAACATGTACAGTATCATCAGTCTTACGACATGTAATGAAATGCACCATTTTACTAAATCTGTCCACACAAAAAAAGACGCTATCATACCCCTTCTTTATCTTAGGTAAACCCAAAACTAAGTCCATAGATATATCCATCCAAGGGTCAGTAGTTAAAGGAAAATGGGTATATAATCTATGAGGTTTATAAGTGGATTTTTCCTGTCTACAAGTAATGCATCGGCTATATACATGCTTCACATCCTTGTGCATACATGGCTAATGAAAATTTTCATGCAAGATGTTTAATGTCTTAGTAACCCTAAAATGCCCCATTAACCCACCACTATGTGCCTCATTCATAAACAGTTCACGCAACGAACAATTTGGTACACATAATTGATTCTAATGATATAAATAACCATCATACCTAAAGTACTTGTGAAATGCACCATGTTCACATGCGGCATACACACTAGCAAAATCCACATCAGTGGCATACAATTCCTTAATTTGCTCAAATCCCAACAACTTAGAGCTAAGAGTAGAGATTAAGGAATACCTCCTAGGTAAGACATCGGCCACTATATTTTCCTTCCCTTACTTGTAGTGTAGCACGTATGGAAAAATCTCCAAAAAATCCATCCATGTCGTATGTCTCTTACTCAACTTACCTTGGCTCTTCAAATGCTTAAGCGACTCGTGATTCGTTCGAACGACAAACTCCTTTGGTTGAAGGTAGTGCTTCCATACCTCCAATGCTCTTACCACGACATAGAGTTCCTTGTCATAGGTCAGATAGTTGAGTTGGACGCCACTCAACTTCTCACTAAAGTATGCAACTGGCTTTCCTTCCTGTAACAACACAACACCTATACCAATCCTAGAAGCATCACATTCAACTTCAAACATTTTATCAAAATTAGGCAAACAAAGAATAGGAGTAGAACATAATTTTTCTTTTAACAAGTTAAAAGCACGTTCTTGCTCTTCCCCCCATGTAAAAGGTGCAGCAATGGTAGGGAAATCCTTCACAAACCTCCTATAGAAACTAGCAAGTCCATGAAAACTCCTCACCTCGGTCACACTTTTAGGCATCGACCATTCTTGAACAACCTTCACCTTTTCACTATCCACTTTAACTCCCTTCGAACTAACCATAAATCCTAAGAAATTGAACTTATCAATGCAAAACGTACACTTCTTAATATTCTCATACAACTTCTCCTTTCTCAACACATCAAGAACATACCTCACATGCACAAAATGCTCATCCAATGTAGTGTTATACACAAGAATATCATCAAAGTAAACAACTACAAATCTGCCTAGAAATTCACGCAAAACATGATTCATTAACCTCATAAAGGTTCTAGGTGCATTAGTTAAGCCAAAAGGAATCAGTAACCACTCATACAGCCCATACTTAGTTTTAAAAGTGATTTTCCATTCATCCCCAGGTTGCATTTGAATTTGATGAAAACCACTTTCAGATCAATTTTTGTGAACATGCACACACCATGCAATTCATCTAACGTGTTGTCTAACCTAGGAATAAGATGTCTATACTTTACAGTGATTTTGTTCACAGCTCTGCAATCCACACACATCCTCCACGTTCCATCCTTCTTTGGCACCAACAAGGCAGGAATAGCACACGGACTCAAGCTTTCCCTCACATAACCCTTCTCTAATAGCTCATACACTTGTCTTTGAAGCTCCTTTGTCTCCTCATGATTGCTCCTATAGTCTAGTCAGTTTGGTATTTAAGCTCTGGGCATGAAGTCAATTTGATGTTCAATACCCCGTAAGGGTGGTAGCCCTTTAGGTATTTCCTTAGGGAAGACATCTCCATATTCCTGCAAAAGAGACTTAAAAACACTTGGCAAATCTTGATTAGGGTTAGTTTCTGCCATAAAACACTCCCTATATCTAACCACCACAAGTTCTCTTTTCTCTCCACATGCTCTCCTCAAATCTTTTCCCTTAGCAAACAAGTTCACCTTCTTATTTTTTCTCTCGCCCTTCTTTTCTCTCTCTGCACTTTTTTCTCCTGCACATCTCACTTTCTTTTCCTCACTTGTGCAGTCACTTCTCATTAAGCCAATCTCAATTTTATTTTGGTCCTCTTTTCCCTCTTCTTCGTTTTGAATCTCACTACCCAAACCCTCCTCAGTTTTTATTGCTTTGGCCTGGTCCAAGTAGATCTCATAGGGTGACAATGGCGCTAAGATGAAATTTCTAACCTTGAATTTAAAGGAGTACCTATTGGTGTACCCATCATGCTCTACACGCCTATCAAATTGCCATGGTCTCCCTAACGACAAATGACCTGCCTACATAGTTATCACATCACAAAGTACCTCATCCTCATATCTACCCACTGAAACGACACTAACACCTGCTTTGTCACTTTCACCTCACCACTGTCATTAAACCATTGTAACTTGTATGGCTCAGGATGCTTCCTACATTTTAACCCCAATTTGGTTACCATAGTTATACTAGGGGCATTTGCACAACTACCCTCATCTATGATCAGATTACAAACTTTTCCTCCCATTAAACACCTCGAATGAAATAAGTTTTCTCTCTGATCTAAAGCCTCCTCCTTTACCCGAGCACTTAAAACCCTCTTAACAACAAGTGCTTCTCCTATGGCAGCCCTCTCCACGCAATCATCATCACTATCATTTTCATCACATGGCCAGGGATCACATTCACTATCATCCTTAGACTCAGCTATCCCACTATCCCTCATGTACATGACTTTCTTATTAGGGCATTGGGATGCAATATGATCCAAACCCAAACATTTAAAGCATTTAACACTAGAATGTTTACTAGAAGATGCTTGGGTATTAGGTGCACCTTTTGTTTCAGCCCCTGCATTCGGCCTTTTTGGAGTCTCCTTAAAGTTGACACTCTTGTCCTTCGGTCTCTCCTCCCTTTTGGCCCATTTCGAGTCTAATTATGGCTAGAACTCGTTCCACCCCATGCTGTCACTCTAGCCTTGAGTTGCCTCTCCACTTTTATGGCTATGTTCACCATGTCTTCAATCTGAACATAGTGTTGTAACTCTACCACATTGGCTATCTCTCGGTTTAACCCACTCAAGAAATGTGCCATAGTAGCCTCTGGGTCCTCCTCAATATTAGCTCAGATCATGGCTATCTCCATCTCCTTGTGGTAGTCCTCTACAGACTTCGACCATTGTATGAGTCCTTGGAGCTTTTGATACATCTTCCGATAATAATATGAAGGAACAAACCGCTTCCTTATACACGCCTTCATTGTTACCCAAATAGTGATGGGTTACTCTCCATTCCTCCTTTAAGACGTCACCAACTGGTCCTACCATATTAATGCATAGTTAGTGAACTCAACAGCAGCAAGCTTTACCTTTTCTTCCTCAGAGAAGTTGTGGCACTAAAAAATCAAGTCCACTTTCCACTCCCACTCTAAATAAGCCTCAACATCATTCCTACCCTTGAAGGATGGAATTTGCATCTTGATGGATTTGAGGTCTCCATCTCGCTTGTTGAGCGATTCTCCTCTCCTAGCCCTCCTAGGTATGCGCTCCCCATACTCCTCCTTCTCCTCATTGAATTCATCTTCCTCAATCTCATGCCGTGGTGGTGGCGGTCGACGAAAAGGAGGTACTTGTTGTCAAAATGCAGCACGCCAAGCTGGAGCTTCCCTACGTCCTCCACACCTGAACTCTGCAATCTGCTAACCCTGCCTCTCCATTGTCTCCCTCGTTTTGGTAAAGGTTAGATTAAGCCTCTTGAACTGCTGTTGAATGGCTCTTAAGGTGAAAACACTCACCTCTCCAATTCGACTCTCATTATGTTCTCCTCCTTCCTAAGACATTGTATAGACTAACTTCTTCCTGCAAAACAAATGTTAGCAATAAACAGCCTCACAACACTCCCTCACGTGTTTCACTTAAGTCAAAGTCACTCCCCTCGTGTTTGACAAGTTAAGGCTTTTACCCTCAGTTGCACTCACACACTCTTGCGTCTTACCTCTCAAATTCCTCTAAAATCTAAGTTATAAGTTGGAACTAAGTTTCTACCGACCAACAATCCCAAAGAAGTAGAGTGTATGTTCAAACAAATTGTAATATGAATCCAACAATTATGCCACTAGGTGCCCAAATATAGATCATAACAAGTAAGCAATTCGCACAAGACAATTAAAAAGGAAAGATTTCAACTCGAGCTATTTTTTCAGATTTTTCTAGATTTTTCAGACTTTTTTTGACTTTTTTTGGTTTTTTTGGGAACTTTTTTTCTGACTTTTCTTTTTTCAGATTTTTTTGTTTTTTGGACCTTTTTTTCCTTGAATTTTTTTCTGACTTCTCTTTTTTTAGTTTTTAGAATTTTTTGACTTTTTTATTTAGGTCAACTATCAATAGAAGATAAAAGAAGAAACCCTAGGTTGAAATTTTCACATCCTAGGTTTGGTTAAAGCTGTTGGATTTGAAGGGATAGAATAAAATGAAGCTGACGAACATAACCTAATTTTGCTTTGAAGTAAATAAGAATTTACCTCACACCAAGGCGCTGATACCAATTGATGCGTGTATGGAAGTGATTCAATGAAGGGTTATCCAAAAATCCTCAGAAGTTAATGATGATGGCGCCGGATTGATGGGTTTGTGGATGTTTGGAAATTTTCGGTAAGAAAAGACAAGGAAGAACAAAATTTGAAATTTAACAAAATAAGAGGATACGTAAGGTTCAATCCCTACTAGATCTCACGAATACGTGATTTGAGCAACTTAGATGATCAGAACTAAAACCAAGACGGTGGAATTAAACAAGCACGAAAATTAATAAGTGAATTATTGATTCGTGTTGAAACAAGAACAAGAGGAATAAACCTCACAATGGCTCATGACTCAATTAAAAGATAATGGATCCTTCACCATAACCCTAATGAACCTATTTATACCTAGGTTTAATAATAAGTACTTGGGCTTTAACATGGGTTAGCCCAAAACAAAAAGGTGTTTTAACTTAAAATAATTAAAAGATCTAATGTATGGGCTTAATAGTCCAAGTCTTCAAGGACCAAGGGTATCCGATCCAAGGATTTGAGTTAGATGAATCAATTTGGGCTGAGATCCATAAAGCTCTCCTCCCACAGGCTTGGACTATTCCATCCTCTCCAAAAGATAGCCCATATACGCATGGAGAGCCTCCTTAAATCTCTTGGACCTAGCTCCAATCATAAGCCCCACTAGCATAGCTAGCTCTCCTCCCTTGCCTCTGTCATTCATGGAAACTCCATAGCGATTCGTGCTCTTGCTTACATCACAAGAGAAGAAGAAAAAGGATAAAGAAAAGAATGAAGACCCTCCATACATTCCTCCTCCACCTTACGCACTGAAAATACCATTCCCACAAAGATTTTAGAAGAACAAATTAGATGTACCATTTGCAAAGTTCAGGTACAAGTTAAAGAAATGGAAAAAGTTACTTGTCTTTTGTGGAAGTGTTGAAACGTAGGCCTAAGTACATAAAGTTAAGATTCAAGGAGTTTTACAATACCCTGTTAGAGATGTCAAAACGACATCGTCTATAAAGTAATGGTCAAACCACAGGCTAGGCTAGGCCGAGCTGACCCTGCCCGTGGCTCGATCAACCCATCCCAAAATCGGGCCTGCCGACTGGGTCAAGCCCTTTTTGACATCCCTATACCTTATGTAGTTAGTAATTTAGAGATTTCAAAATTTTTATACAACTTAGGTGCAAGTATAAACCTTATATCTTTGTCAATTTTTAGGAAATTGGGGCTAAGAGATGTGAAGCCAACATCTATGCGTATTCAATTAGTAGATTAGTTGATAAAGAAATTGTTTGGCATAGTGGAGGATGTACTTGTAAAAGTAGACAAGTATATCATTCCTATAGATTTTGTCGTGATAGACTTTGAAGAGGATCAAAATTGTCCGCTAATTCTTAGTATACCATTTTTTACCATTAGAAAAGCTTTGTTAGATGTCCACGAAGACAATCTCATCCTTCGAATTAGAGATGAATAAGTGAAATTCAACATGAATAAGGTATTAAAGAATTTGAAGGAGGGTAGCTCATTCATGAGAATTGATGAAGTTGGATCTTTAAAGGAGCGAGAGGAAGAATAATAGAGGACATCGGAGATTGAGTTTGAAGAACTTCTTTATTTAATAAGTTGAAGAAGAAGAGAACGAAAAACAAATGATACAGGAAATAGAGGTTGAAGAAGATACGAAAGTCTCTATTTATGAAGTGAAAGAAGAAGGGGAGACGACAGTGACTGAGGAAGAATAAGAACAACTCACCCTCTTACAAAACAAACTGCTGGATTCAATAGAAGATTTAGGGAGTTTTGTTATTCCCTATTTTATTGACAGCTTGTTATTAAAAAGGACATTACTGAACTTAATAAGTTTTATTAATTTTATCAATATTGTCTTTTTGATTTATCTTGCAATTTATTTCTTATTTATAGGCTACAATACTAAAATTTGGCGACACAGATGGAAGCAAGCCACTCATAATTGATCCCGACTAAATTTCTAAGGATGTAAGGTTAAGCTAATGACCATAAATTAGCACTTTTAGTAGTTAGATTGAAATTTGTGTAGTTAGATTTGTTTTAAATTCTAAAAATAAGTTTTTAATGATTTGGAATGGTTTGGATTGCTAAAGTGACTTGGAATGGTTTGAATTGCTAATTCTCTTATTCTTTTTGAAGAAATTATAAGATAGAACACTAATCTAGGGCATCAAATGAATTTGATTTCAAACAACAACACTGTTACTACCTCAATCGCCATGATGGTTTTTATGCTCTAGCCCTTATCTCTTTATTTGTTTTTGTTTTTTTTCTTATTATTGTGTTTTACTTCCCCAATTTTATGTACGTGTTGTTTGTTTTCTCACATTAAGGACAATATGTCGTTCAAGTGTGGGGAGGTGTACATTATTATTTTGATGTTGAGTGTGAATTTTTTTTGTATATTAGTTTTTTGTTAGGTTTTCATGGTGTGAATTACGTGGATATGTGAATAGCTAGGACTTAATGGAATTAGTATAGCTTTGAACATTGTCTTTTAGGTTGTAAAGATTTATTATCTTGTGAAATTAGTGTCTTAGGTCGTTTTGGTTAAATATGCATGGTAATTAGGATATGATGTTAGTTCATTCACCTCAGGAATTTGTCACATACATTTGTAATTTTAGGTCAATTTACTAAGTAGCATCATTAGTATCCTTTCATAAGAATGATTAGTTAAAGAAATGAGGTAGGCAATAAAATGTGAAAAAAGTGTGTATTCCTTAAATAAATAACTATTCTGTTAGCCTTCAAATTATGAATAGAGGTAGTAGCTAGTTGAGAATGTGATATAGCTGAGTAACTAGGGGACATTCGTCACAAATGTTTGCCTTCGCGTTAAAAGGATAAAATGACATTCTAACCGAGCTAATTAATAAAATATGACCTAGTTGAGTAACCGGGGGACAATCATCACAAATGTTTGCTTTCACATCAAAAGACTAGGTCAATGTCAATAAAAATTAACAAAAATATGTTTTGATAAATAAAACCTACCGTGCTTTGTGAATAGCTTAAATTTTCATGAAAAGCTACATAAGGATAGTTACAATTTTGATTGACTAAATACTTATCAATGTGTGTGTGCAAGTGATGGGGTGAATGAATTTTACATTAAGGTCTTGAGTAGTATGTATATTTAGTTTGAAGTGCTTAGCCACAAATTTCATAAGGTAATAAGTTAGAACAACTTGAAGGTTTGCGTTTGAAGTTAAATTATTACCATTGTTGCATATGTGTGCTTATATATGTTAATGTTTGGGGTGTTTGTGTTTGTGTTTGTGTTTGTGTTTGTGTTTGTGTTTGTGTTTATGTTTGTGTTTTGCTTTGTTTTTGTTTTTTCTTGAGGACAAGCAAAAGTTTAAGTATGGGGATGTTGATAGTTATAGGTTGCATTATGTTTTACTGGGTAATTTAATATGTTTTTAGTTGTTAATTAGACGATTTGTGCATGTTTATGTTACGAATTGCGTTAGTGTGATTATGTGTTTGTGCTTGTAAGTGTTATATGGTTTAAAGCATGTTATCGGGCTTTAGTTTTGTATGTTTGAGGTGTTTTGATGAGTTTGTTAATGTTTAAGATTAGGTAAAGAAGATCAGAGAAGATTTGGAGAAAGCTCGGAGGAGGAGCCAAGGCCACGATTGTGACAGAAGCCAACAAGACAGGCCACGATTGTGACTCATTGGATATGATAGTGATGGAAGCCAAATTTTAAGTGCATTATTGTGACTCATTAGCCATGATCATGATAAACGTGATGATAGGCTTCCGAACTTAACTTTTTTAGGGTTATTTCAGACATTTAGGCCTGGGTAAAACCTAGTCTTTACCCTAAAATCCCTACGACTATAAAAGACAAAAGAATGGCCTAATCTAAAGGAGCCTTCATTTTGCTATAATGGAAAGAAGCTAAGGAAGAAAGTAGAAGAAGGGAGAAGAGGAGAGAGGAAGAGGGGGTTGTTGTTGTTGCTGCCACCCAGTCCACTCCAAGTTATGTTTCTCTTTTCATCTTGTTATTTCTTTCATTTTGATGTATAAGATGGATTTAAAGATGATGAATTTGGATTTAAGGCTGTTCTAAACTCTTTTAGAGATTTGTTCTTGAATCAATGTTAATAGTTAGGTATTGTGATTATTTGTTGTATTTGTATGCTTCGGTAATAAATCAAGAGAGTGAACTGATAGTAAAATGATTAGATTGGCTAATTAGAGTTAAACAATCTAATAGATCACACAAATAATAAAATAAGTAATTTATACGAAGAGAGATCTTGTGTAAGGAACCGATTGTCTATTAAAGTGCTTAAGATCTAACTGGATGTGTAGGTTGTTTGTTAATTAAAAGATTGTACATTCCATAATTCAATTCAATTAGGGTTTATAGTTTAGGGTTAAATGATTATAACTCGAGAGAGAGTAATCACCCTTTGAACTTCTAGGACCAATATCGGACTAACTCAAAAGTGATTAAGTTAACATTAAATGATAGGATAAATCCCCTTTTCTAGTAATTGGTTAACCTTCCTTGAGTGAATTTTCAATTGTTAATTGGTTGTGCTCTATTTTAATTTCTTTGTGTTAATTTTACAATTTCATTTTCAATCATCCTATATTTAATTGCTTAATTTCCTGCTTATTTTTTATTTTCATTTTAATTACACTTTTAGGCCTTAGACAAATTAGGATTTGATCAATTCATTAATTCCTTATGAGATCGACACCTTACATACTATGCTTATAAACCGTGCGCTTACGAAATATTGAGGGTTTTGTAAGAACAAAACTTGCTCAACGCTTATTGCAGGTAGAGCATATTAAGTTTTTTGAATCTTTTTCTAGTTTATATACCCCCATTATGGTTTCAATTTGAAAATAAATAAATAAATATATTAAAAGGCATTTAAAATCAAACTCTAAAAATGACAATTAACAAAGAGAATAAGAAAAATATAATAATAGGAATGAAATAGCATCATACCCATTGAAAGTAAAAAAATCCTAACTCTGGAGGACTAATTGTTTGTTCCAATTTAAATTATGCTATAGAAATTAATATAAACAGCTTGTCGACACAAATAAAATCTTAAATTTCTTGTCTAATGAAGTTTACTTTACAATGTATCTATTAACATGTTTCAAATTAAAATACCAATTATCGATGAAGCAAATACTCTTTTTAAAAAACAAAAAAAATATCCATCAACAGAAAACAAAATAGTTAACAATCTAACTACCAAAAATAGTCAAATATTAGCCATTGACAAACCAAATATTCATACCATTAACAATCTCTTCTCGATTAATCAATACCATCGTCACAAAATAGAGCACTATCAAAACAAAAACAAATAACTTCGTTCCTTATCAATATAGAACACTAAAAACCTATGAGAACTTTCGTTGAACAGTTTATAGGCAGCCAAAATTCAACCCAAAGTAACAACAAAAATTATTTCTTTTCCCATTCTTCACCAACATTAACACATTCAAACAACCATTCAACCATTAACAATCAAAATACACACAAACAACTCAATAACTCACCCTAAAACTGACCATCAACATAGCAGGACACAACAACAACGAAACAAGAAAAAATAACCTAAAACAAAAGCATAAATGGCTTAACTCGATTACAATTGTAGGGAGACGATGGAGGACAAAACAAAGAGAATAAGATGAAAGAAGATGAACGGACGAGGAGAAGAGAAAAGCAATAAAAATGGTGTAGGAGAGAGAAGAGGCCGAAAGATTTTAAGGAGGGGGCCAGGTTGGTTTCATTAAACAAATGCTGAGACGATGTCGTTTGTTTAACACATTTGGCAATGAATTCACAATTCCTTGCCAAATGTTAATACGTAGTTGAAGATTTGGAGACCAGTTTACAAAATTGTTGCCCCTTAGATGAATGCAACTTTATTTCGGTTAATTTGTTTACATGCCCTTCCATTTTTCTGACAATATCACAATTTGTCTCCAAATGTTCAGCATTTGGCTACAAAAAATAAAAAACGTATCCAATGCCACACTTTGTTTATAGATTTTTAATTTTTTCTAAATCTTTCAAATATCATAAACATAAAGTACTATAGAAATTATATATAATAAATATAGTTTTGTGAGACCACATAAAATTATGAAATCATATATATTAAAAAGATTAATAAAAATAATAAATGACATTGTTGTTAACTAAATTTGTTTTTCCACTTATACAATCACTGTCATTAATATTAAATTTCGACATTGTTGTTAACTACATTTTTTCATGCTTACAATAGATTTTGAATAATATTAAATTTGATGTTTAAAAATATTATATTAATATTTAATATTTATTTTCCATTTTTACTATATTGCAATTAATTTTAAATTAAATTGCTATTATTATTATTATTATCATATATGGTAATTAATATAATGTTATATGATTATATGCATAATGATTATAACTAGTACAATGATTTATGAAATATTACATTATATATAAATTTTCCCATATCTTACTTATGTAATATATATTACTCTATTTAATAATTATTATCTATTTATTATATAAAATTCTATACTGTAACATATATATATATATATAAATGATAATGGCAAACCATTTGGAGATATGTTTTTAAATCCTCTCTAAATGGTATATTTCTTTCGACATAACCAAAAATGACTTCCTTTACCTTGACAATAAATGATGTCACTTCTACTAGGTTATTAACATGGAAATGAACCTCTCTTTGTTTTCATGTTAGTTGTCAACATTCCTCTTAGTTCACCGTTGAATAAGTGTCGTCCCCTATGTTGTGGTCATCTCCTGTGTTGTCGTCGTCATCGACAAAGGAGTGTCGTTACCTTTTTTGGTATTATTCTTCTTTTATATTTTCAAAACCTCCTTCTTGTGCTTTGTTTTATTGCTACGTTTAGGAGTTTATAGTGAGTTTTGTGTTCTACTTATGGTGTATGGGTTTTTGTTTGTGTTTGTGTTTGGAAGATGGTTTCTTATGTTTCTGTGTTGGATGTGCATGGGTCGACATTTTTTTCCACCTTTTATGCTTGTTTGAGGAAAGCCTCCTAATTGTTTGATAAAATGCTTGAATGAAGACGGATGTTTATGTACATATTTACATTTGATTGTACCACTTATAGTATACAGATGTATCCATTAAAATGACTTTATTTCAATATGTAATGAGGTTGTGATTACACATAACAATTAAAAGTCAAATGCTCTAAACCAAAGATATGCTCAATTGTGTCTCTGTATTAGACATAACAATACTTAAAACTCAAAACTAACAACCTATGACTCTTATTCTCTTTTAGCATACACACATAACAAAAGCCCCATAATTGTCGCCAAAACCTATTGACAAAAAAAAATTAGTAGGACAAATCATCGTAAAATAGCGGTAGCAAAATAGTATCAATGTCGTTTTAACAAAATCATTGCAAAAAATATTTCGCTACTATCTCAGATATGTTGTGAAAAGTGATAAGCAAAAATTACGTAAATCGTTGCCAAAGATAATTTGGGACGCTTTGTTTTTGTGGCTAAAAGTTATTAGCTATGTTTCTGTGTTTGTAAGTAATAATATTTTGTGACGTTGACTATTTCTTAGCAAAATAGATTTTGCAATAGTTTACTGAAAGTAGGTAAAAGTCATTTAAACAGTTTCTGGAACGTTTCTAAAAAGTCTTAGTGACAATTTTGGAATATTAGCCAAATCTTTTTCGCTACATTATTTATTTATTTTTTAATTTATAATCTTTTTAAAAATTATTGTCGTCGTTTTGAGGAACGTAGCTTAAAAGTTTTGGTGACGAATTTTGATTTTTTACTAAACAATCCTATTAAATTTTTTCGTATAATTATAACTAACAGTAATATTTTTAATCCATCTTGTTGTTTGAAATATTTAGATTTTTATTTATAATTAATTAAATGAAAATGAAAATAAAAATAAAATAATTAAAAATTAAAAAATTATATAAAAAACAAAATGTCATTAAATGCAAATATTAATAAAAGAAATTATGTACAAACTAGGACTCGTGCTCATCGTCACTACTACTTACATAATTTGGGCTAAGTATTTGTTTGATCATCTTTTTAAGCTTGACCAATTTTCATTTAGCGCGGTCTAACTTTTGCTTATTACGTTCCAGCTTTTCTTCATTACATTATAACTTTGCTCATTACGTTTTATTTTTTCTTTCTTACATTATAACTGAGCCTTAAGTGACCAATTCTCGTCTTGAAGCATCGTTAAATATGCTGGTCCTGATGATAATGAACTAATTGGCTTCGGGCCATACCCAAAACCTTTAATGTACCCTGATCTTATACCAAAGATGTTGTTGCAAATCTCATCTACATTTGGGGTCATTTCTATTAGGCAATGATCTTTGCAACAATTCCTGCATCTTATTCTAAAATTTTAAAAACAAAATAAATATTTAATTCAAAAATTTTTAGTTAGTAGTACTACATGAATAAATAATTTAAAAATTAAGCAAAATTTTAACTTACATAATTATTGTGTGCTTCTTCAGATGTCTAGCCTTCACCTTCCTTTTAATGTGTAAGTTTGTAAAGTGTGATCCTATCATATTCTTCTCTATGTAGTTCCTTCTAACTTTTTTTATGAAAAAAAGAATTGAAACATAATAAATAATATTGTATTACTCTATATAATTATAACTTTTAAACAAAGAACTTACAAATTCATTTCACATGACAACAAATGATTTGGAGCCTTGGTTACGAGGAGTTTTCATTTTTTTCCTCTATTAACCTTGGCTTTTTAACACTTTTCTTAAATAAAGCAAAGAAATAGTCATTAAATTAAATGGCGTAATAAGATTAATTGAAGCAAATATGAAGGGAAAGAAGATAAACCTTAACGTTGACAGAGGCCCAATAATCACACATTTGACTCTAATTTTCTAGAGTCACCTGTTCGAGAATACGTCTACATACCTCCTCATTCGAAGGAACAGTTTTGTAGTATTCATATAGTTAATAATGATGATCCTTGGCCCTTTATTTAAACAGTGAACTCACACAGTTTGAAATTTTAGGGTTCTTGATATCAATGATATTGAACTTCATCTATGAACAACAAGTAAAATTGAAACTAGTCTTTAAAAAAGTACAAAATTCATATAATTAAATAAAATGAAAAATTACCAAAGCTTTGTCCAGACCATTCTGTAGCAAGTTATCTTCCTTTAACTGCATGGAATGCTAAAGGCAAGGCAATTCATTCCTGAAAATGACTGCTAACACACTAGACAATTTTTCTGATTGGATCTTGTCAACAGGATGACCTTGTATGGGTTCGATATGCACAAACAACTTTTTCATTGCAACATTCATGCGTTGCAACTCAGAAACTTTAGTGATACTTCTACCTCTTTTTTTGATGTCGGTATTGGAACCTGTCAAAAAATAATGATAAGGAAAAATGCATTAAACATGTAAATATACATTTGAGGATAGGTGTAATTATAGGTGGATAAAGTCGGTTGTTGTTATTGGATAGGGTCGAATTGATCTGGTTGTCATAGGGAAGGAACATCTTCGCTAGTTGCCACCTTCTTTCCCTTGTTTCGTCCAGTTGCAATTATATTGAATTTCTATAATGGTACAATTAAATATTTTCCAATATAAAATATTATTAAATTATTTTTCAATGATTTTCTAATATAAAATAAAACTAATTAGAATAACAACATAAATAATTGTAACTTTTTTCCTTAAATCATTTTGGTGCATTTGATAAAACATGAACAAATCATAATCAAAGATGATTGGAATCAAAGGCAACTTTAAGCATTTTTTTTCTTTTAGTTGCTCTTTATTCTTATTACTTGTTTCTTCTTCTATTAATCTTTTTTAATGACTCCTAAAGGCTTCTACGCCACGAACTTGTTACTATTTTGTATTAGTTCCTGCTATAGAAATATATTATTAAATTTAAGATCTTTGACGCCACATTTTTAATTACATTAGAAACATTTTTTACGTGTTCCTTTCATTATAAAGTTTATTATTTGTTAAAAGACATGATGTATAACTTAAAAACTTTACAAATCTTGACTTTTCTTTGTTTATAAATAACACATCTAACAAATATAAAGAAAATTTGAATCGTATTTCAGAAATCATCGTTAATATGATTGTAGTTTCTTTCAATAAGGAATTTGTTACATGTATTGTACTATTGTTACTAACTCTTAACAAATTTTATTACATGCTTAGAGAATGAAAGTTAATAAGAAAGTAAGCATTCAGTTTTCTAATGATGCCCATTTCATATAAGGGGGCATTTTTGCTTCAACCAACATAGTAATAAGAAGTGGTTAAACCAACATAATGATAAGAAGTGCTTAAAAAAACATAGTAATAAGAAGTTCTTCAACGATCTTAACTTATGAACAAAGTTTTACATAGTTTGTAATATCCTAGTCCAATTATTGTACTGTGTAATGTGTTGTACATGCATTTACAGAGTATGCTCTATTTATGGTGTACTAGAGTAATTTAAGCTTTTAAATGTATTATTGAGGTTATAACAGAGATCATGGATAGATTAGGGATGGTTCTGGCCTAGACTGAAAATTTCTTAGAAAATTTTTGAAAACTCTGAAAAGCTACAGAATGAGTCCAAACGAGCTTTATAAGCCCCGAAATGTGCTTTGGAGATTTAGGTGACACTTTTGAATGAAATTTGTATAATTTTGGTGACATTCAGTGATTTCCATATTCAATCCAAAAATTCTTATGGGCAACCAAAAAGTTACTAAATAATTTCAAAATACGATGAAAAGCTCCATAATTAGGATTGGAGTCCATAGGAACTAAAACAGGTTAAAACGGAGGTTGTTTAAATAAAATTCAGAAAATAATGGGTATTGACGATTTTAAACCCATTCAAAATTTTTAAAAGCATTCAATCAATAAATATTGACCCTAATTAAAGTATTTCAGGTCAATTTGATGATAGGATGGTTCTAAAATATTTTTGGGATTTAATTCAATTAGTTGGTGAATTAAATGCATTAACGGGCAATTTGATCTTTTTGTACTCATTGAGGGCAATTTGGTCTTTTTACATGATATTGGTGGATTGATGAGTCATTAGAGATGACCAATGAGAAAATGACATTTATGTGATGAGTCATTAGTGATGACAAATAAGAAGGTGACATGTGTAATCCAGTAAATGAGTATAAATGCAACATTTTTCTTCATTCTTTTAACATAGCCGTGAGAGTGAATGGAGAGCATCGTTAAAGAGATAAAAACTAAAAGAAAAGAAGAGAGAAGCAAGGTGGGTTCGACTATTGTTGGAAAAAGGAGGGAAGAGAGAGAAAAAAGAAAAGAAAAGAGAAAGGAGAAGAGAGGATCGACTATGGCCATGGAGGAATGATCCAAACCATTTTTCATGCCCTTCTACCTCCAATCAAGCATCCAATAAAGTTCCATATCCATTCAAGTGAAGAAGAAGAAGAAAATGAGTTAGTAAGCTTACTAATCTCGTTAAAAATTTTGATTTGTTAGGTTATAGGTTAGATTTGGTTTTGATGGTTTAAATGACACCCTTTTGAAGTAATATCAAGGTTTTATTACATTGCAAGCAATTGGGAGAAGAAAATCAAGAAAACCTAATGTGTGAAGCCTTGGTCAAACTTGGTCAAATGTGAAATCTATTGTCTAAAGTGTTTTATTTTGTCATTTGATGATTTAAGATTAATGAATGGCATTAGGAAGTTAGTTTAATGATGAAAGAATGAAAGAAAAACCATGGAGATGATTGGATGAGTTTTTGACCATGGCTAGGGTTATTAATGTGATATGATCCAAACTCCTATTTTGAAGTTTTATGATGTTTATAGCATGGTTTTGATGTTAATGAAGTAAATAAATGAAAAGGAATTAATTTGCAATTGGTTTTGGTTGAAATTCAGCCTAGAGTGCTTGATTTTGTAAAAGATTTGTTAATGAAATTTTATGACTTAAATGTGTGTAGTAAATGTCATGGAAGTGAATTTGGTTTGGTTTTAAGTGTTAGAAATCAAATGGAATTGAATTGGAAAATTTTGATGTTAAATATGTTAAGTTTAACCTTAAAGGAATTTTTTGGTATAAAAGCGTGGTTATGATGTAATGACCGTGTGAAAGTGATTAAGGATGGTCATTAAATGTATTTATGGTATTGAAATTATTAAATGAAGTGTTATGTTATTACTTGGAGAAAATTTAGTATATGGAGCGTGTATATGGAAAGTAATGAAGTTGACATGGTTTATGGCATATTTGATTGGAAAATGTGTTAAGGAGTTAAATGTATTCATATTAGGTTTTCGGATCGAAAAACAAAACCAATTGAAGGATTTAAAAGTGGTGAAACAAAAACCAACAAGTTGTGAGTCTATTTAATTATTTTATGTGACTAAATTCTTTGCAAAAGAATTGATGACATATGAGTGTATTTATTTGTTTTATATGACTAAATTCTTTGTAAAAGAATTGATGACATGTGAGTATATTTTAAATTGATTTTATGTAAATGGTTTTCATTTGATGATGAAATGAATATTTATGCTGAGTTTTATGAAATGATATTTTACAAGTGAATATCGCTAGCATAAGTGTATGCTTTGGTAATATATGAGTTTTAATTTGAAAGTTAAATTTTATATGATTGGGATTTCAATTATGAATCCTCCCATATTTGATTTAGAAAATAAGATGAGTCATAAATGTAAGAATTGCTTTTGCCTATGGTACACTACTAGACTTTATACATGTTGTTATACCGGTATATTTACGGTGGTTAACATATTACGGGTAATCGATGCAGAACTAGCTCTGTAAATAATGTTTAACTAATCACGGGTAAGTGATGTAGAACCAGCTTCGTGACTTATTACGGGAAAGAAATGCAGAACCAACTCCGTAAGTATTGGTCTATAGTGGTTAACCTATTGCGAATAAGCGATGTAGAACCAACTCTGTAATTAGTGGTTAACCGGTCACAGGTAAGCGATGTAGAATCAACTCCGTGACTTTAGGCCTAGTGTACCATATGGTAAAGAAACTGATGGTGGGCTATGTTGAGCAAGAAAAGTCATATAATAATAATGTTGCCACTGTTTATTGTTAAAAGTGATTTGAGAGGTAATATATAATACCAATTCTAGTGGTTGACTTATTTTCAGTAAAAGTTTTTTAAAAAATTATTTCCACCATTGTTTATTGTTTAAGGAAAAAAGGAAAATGGAAATTGTATATTATGAGTTTAAGGTCGAAAAACATTTCGGAATAGTATTTTAGAAAGTTGAAATTTTGTTTTATGAAATGTTATGTTATTATCAGATTTGATGATGCACGAATAAATTGTTATATAAATGCTTTACCATGAGTTTTATAATTGTATGGGAATATTGCAGTTATGTTGTTATGAAAAATTCAAATTTTTTAATAAACTGATTAACACTCACTGAGTTGGTTTAGCTCACCCTTATTTTTATGTTTTTAAACAAACCACCTCAGGTATACATATAGGTATTATAGTAATTGGGACTCCACCACAGGATTAGTTGTATCGTCGGGTGCCGTTGTGCTTGTGTCATTTTGATATGTACATTTTTGTAAAGAATTGATGTTTATAAAGGTTTTTAATGAAATGCATGAAAATGTTTTATCTTTTTAAAGTTTATTGTAGTGAATATTGAGAATTATTTGTTTGGAGTTGCTTGTGAATGGACTTGAAGTCCAAAATTTGTGGTTGAGAAACTGATGTGAATATAGAAATGTTTTGAAATTTTACAGGGTTTTGAAAATTTTGGAAATGTCAAAATGTAGCTGTTGTGTTGCCAAAATTTTTTATAAAATGATTTTTAAAAGATTTCCCACTATTGTCTTCACCTTTATCTTTTAAAATATAAAAGTTTTTTAATAGTTGAATGGCTTGGCTTTACGGGAACCTTCGGTTGACTTAGATATTGATTGGAGGGCTACTATGGGGTCACCGAGAGGGCTCCATTCAAGTTTCGAAAAGGGAACTCTAAGTTGGGTCCTTTCATACTCCACATCATTTGAAAGATAAATGAATTAAGCATAATGAAATACATCGCTATTACAAAATGAAGCATAATGAAATACATTGCTATTACAAAATGAAGCATAATGAAATACATTACTTTTACAAAGTGAAGCATAATGAAATATATTACTTTTACAAAATGAAGCATAATGAAATACATTGGTTTTAAAAAATTTGTAGGAAAAAGCATGAATCAGAAACTCCCTTTTTATATATCTGTAAGCACTTAATTTTCTAAATGGATATCAATACTCTAAAACCTTCCTCTACTTTTAAATTTTTTCCCCTGGTCGATGGAGAACAATTATTAGGCTGTAGAATTGCAAAATCATAAGTATATTATCTGATTTGAATGATGGCTAATCATAAGTTAAATAAAATGATGGATTGTCAGTTTTCAAACAATATAAACAAAAAATTTTTCCCTTCAATCATCATGATCAACATCTTGAAATTACCATCATTAATTAAATTATGATTTGATTCTTTATGCCTATTATATTCAGCCAAAGTATCATCATTGTCATATAATTTATCCTTAATATAGTCTTCATCTCTTTCAATAATAAGATTGGCTTGTACTTCATCCACTTGTACTATATTGGGATCAACATCTCTACTATTGAATGATGATATATCGACATCTTCTTCTTGAATGGCTTCATTATTCAACTCCTATTCAATCTCTTGATATACTTCATCACCATCCTTACTGATTAGACCATTATCTCTTTCATAAAAATCGAAGAGATTTTGGTATTGAAACTTTTGAACAACCTTCCAATTGCTGCCCAATACAGTATTGTTGAGGTAGAAAACTTACTTTAATTGAATTGCCAAGGCAAAAGGGTTATTATCAGACAATGTCTTACTAACATTGATGCTAGTAATAGTCCCATTCAATTTCATGTCAGCAAGATTAAACTATTTGCACTTAAATAGAACAACCATTTTATTCTTGATATAATACAACTCAATTATTTCAGAGATGACACCGTAGAAGTCAATAAATTTGTCGTCATGACATCCCTCAACAACAACCTCACAATTTTGGCTTCTAATTCAACTGTCTCAATCTTGTAGGTGAAATCTAACCCCAGTAACAATGCAACCTGTATATTTTTTCCCATGTATATGAGGCCCACATGCTAAAGAATATAATATTGTTGTTGCCTCTTGCATGTTACAGTTATGTAACCGTATCATTTGTAGGACAAAATGAAATTAGAAGTTAATCTGACTTACTCGATTCCTAAACCATGATAAAAACTTAAGCTTATGTCTTTCTTCAACATTACTTGATTCCTAAGCCACTATTTGTGCTCTCTATTTAAAAAAGTAAATAGATATCAGGAAATATAAATTGAATCACAACACTGAAATTTGAAATTTTGATTCAAAAGTAACATACATACTCCATATATATGTCAACTTCCTCACAATTATTTAAAGCATACTAATGGGCAATTTTGAATTCGTCCTTAGTTAATTTGACATATTTTTTGAAACCAAGTAGCCTAACTTTTTGAGAGAAAACTGACAAGTCATCATCTTGATCAAAATCAAAGTTACGTTATAGTCTATTAAATATTTTCTTGACGTTATTTAATTATATCGATTAAAATGTCAAGCATTCATTCTTTATATAAGCCTCTGCAATAGACCCTTTAGGTTGAGCTTTATTACATATATAATTCTTAAGAGAGCATAAAAACCTAAAGAAAATATAAAACATTAACAATTGCTATTAACTAATAACTTTCAAAAAAAGTAGAAGTTAATATAAATTACCTTTCAATGGGGAACATCCATCGAAATTGAACTAGTCTATAGGGTTTTGCTTAGTATGGTAAGTGAAATGCCAATGCACCATAACATCAAAAAACGATTGAGGGAATATTAGTTCAATCTTACATATAATCAAAGCAATGTATTTTCCATTTTGTTAACCTCTTCAACTTTAAGTGTCTTGTAACACAATTGCTTAAAAAACTCACCCAATTGTCCCAAAGTTACGAACATATCCTTCGAAAAACATCCACGTATTCCAACAGGAAGTAATCGTTACAGAAGTACATGACAATCATGGCTTTTCAACCTCAATACTTTTCCCTCTTTAACATTCACACAATAGGCTATATTAGATGCACACCCATCAGGAAACTTGACTAATTTAAGAAATTGACAAAAAGCTTACTTCTCCTATTTTGACTTGTTGTAACAAGTAGGTGGAATAATGTATGACCCATCATCTCTTCTTTTTAATTGTAAATCTTTTCTTATATTCATGTATACCAAGTCCAGTCTAGGCTTAATCATGTCTTTTGATTTGCCATCAATTACCAATATAGTTCCTAAAATATTCTCACCAATATTTTTTTCAATATGCTTCACATCAAGATTACGCCTCAATAGCAATTCATTCCAAGACGAAAAATTGAAAAGTATGCTTTTTTATTCCAGTTAAGCTCAATAGCATTTTACTTTCGTTTCCTATTACTTGGGTGTTTGTCAGATTTTCACATAAGCTAGAAAATTATTTATAGTCCACAAAAAAACTGCATGCATTATAAACGTTTCACCTTGAACAACATCAAAAGTTTCTAATCTAACCTCACATAGATCGATTAAGTCATCAATTAATGGTTAAATGTATACATCGATGTCCTTACTAGGTGTAGTAGGTCTTAGAATAAGCAAAGAAAACAACATAAAAGGCTCCTTTATACACTTCTATGGAGGTAAATTGTATGGCACTAATATTACTAGCCACATATTGTTAAGAGTACTCATATTACCAAAAGGATTAAATCCATCTGACGCTAAACCAAGTTAACCATTATGAAAATCTTGTGAAAACCATAGAAACTTTCCATGCCATTGAATCTATTGGATGATGTATAATGTTATCATTAATGCGTTTCTTTTTATGCAACCTCATATCTATGGCTGTTTTTGTTGACATAAAAAGCCTTTATAGTTGTGATTTAATAGGAAAGTATCTCAAGTTTTTATATGGTATATTTTCCCCTCTCCCATCATCCTCTCAACACCTTGATATACCACAAATGGGACAAACTTCAAGATCTTTATTGTCTTTCCAAAATATAACATAATCACACTTACAAGCATGTGTTGATATATATCCTAATCTAAGGTCCCTTAACAATTTCTTTGCATCAATGTATGATTTGAGCAATTTGTGTCCAACAGGCAATGCATCATTAAGCAAGTCAATTAATATGTCAAAAGACTTGTTACTCCATGTATTACAGACCCTCATATGCAACAACTTAACAAAAAAAGATAGCTGTGAGAAATTCGAGCACTCTGGATATAATTCTTCTTGAGCAACTTTTAATAACTTCCAAATTTATCTTCTGTAATCTTATCAATTATGTTAGGCAAACCAGTATCATTCAGTGTCTCCATATAATTCCCATAATACTCTAACATCTTGCCAATCCCATCATCATCATCACCATCATCACCATCATTATTATTATTATCATTAACACTTGTACCAACACTTCTACTATAACTTGCTTCTTTACGTTCGCAATAAAGATATGGACTATAGAATTTATTTGTGCCTCAGATTAGCAAGTGATTATATACCACATCTTGACTTTGAATGTTGACATTTAAGTAATCTATGCATGGACAATGAATACGACATTCATCACTCATTTGATCTTTAACAAATTGCATGAAACTTTTAACTCCTTCTAAGTATTCAGTGGATCATTTTCGATGAGACATCCAACCTTTATCCATGTAGCTATACAATTAAAAGTTAATAATGAAATTATTAAATGCAATCCTCAGTGTTTATAATATAACCATCAATCATTACAAGTTCATTTTCAAATTTTGAATTTAAGCAGCACTATGGTACATGGCATTGTTACACCACATGAATTGACAAAGCAAATTCTCGCTGTAACTCCTAGGCTTATGGAATATTTCATCGAGAAGCCTCATAAGAGCTGTATCATAGGTTTTCAACTTATATACAATCCTAAGGGTTTATGATGCAAAGGATTGTTCATAATTATAGGTGAATTTCTAATTTTAATACTATGTTTGAATTAATCACATTGAAGTTCATAAATTCAGTTTGAATTTAAACAAGCACTATGGTACGTGGCATTATTACATCACACGAATCAAGAAAGCAAGTTCTCGCTGTAACTCCTTGGCTTCTAGAATATTTCACCGATAATCCTCATGGGAGCTGCATCACAGATTTCTAGCCTATATACCATCCTAGGGGTATTATGCAAAAGATTATCTATAATTGTAGGTGAATTTTTAATTGTAATACTATGTTTGAATTAATTGCATTGAAGTTTATAAACTCAGTTTGAATTTAAACAAGCACTATGGTATGTAGCATTATTACACCATATGAATTGAGAAAGCAAGTCCTCGCAGTGACTCCTAGGCTCGTGGAATATTTCACCGATAAGCCTCATAGGAGCTGTATCACGGGTTTCTAGCCTATATACCATCCTAGGAGTTTATTATGCAAAGGATTGTCAAGAATACTAAGACTATTAAATCAGTCCATAAAAACTCATCAATGATTCTAAGAATATTGCAAAGAACAACACAAAACCCAAACTCATTGTAGAATTTAATTAGTTGAATGACTTACCTTAATAAACGGACAACTATAGACTACAAAACATAAGGATGAGGTTGGTCGATTATTGAGCAAATTTTAACACAACACATGGCTTGCAAAAAAGACAATTTCATATTTAATATGTGATTGATTGGTTAATAGAGTTGGGTCTTAGGACTTAAAATGTAGAAAATGCTTATAACTAAAGTTTTTGGACACATAACCAGTAGCTTACTGTTAATAATGTTTTAATGACTTTGTGGAAGTGATGGGCTCATGAAAGTTTATGAGTGAAGTAAACTTCGACGGAGAGTGAGAAGTGAGAGTACTATAATATGAGTGTGACATTAGAGATTCAAAGTGAATTTAGTCAAAAAACCTATAGGCGGTAGTAAAATAAAGTTCCTAACACATATTCACATTCAATCAACCCATCGAACACATATTCACATCCAAACCCTAAATCCAAGAATAAGTCATACTCTTATGCATTCATTTATAAAACTAACTTCCTATCTTAATATACGTCCAAGTCAAATTCAATCCAATCAAACCCTAGGTACATGTATATCAATCTTTAAGTCATGATCCTTAGCAGTAATAACAAATTAAAAGTCAATCTAATTCATTAGCCATCCACAGAATTTATCCCTTTTAAGTTAGTTAAAAATGTCTAATGTTTCTTCTTTTATATTTAATAAGCTTCACCCCTAATCCACAGAAGGGTTGCCATTTTCAAAAGATATTAAAATATTTTTAGTTACAAAAATTGCAATCAGCTATAGAAGTAAATCGACAAAAGTTCATCGTTTCCCAGCCAATTAGAAGTTCAAATTTTATATTATAATATTTTGTCGATTTTTGACTCACATTAAAACAAATCAATATAAAAACTTGGTTAATACATTTGGATAACACTGCTCCAAAATTCTAAATTAAAAAAAGAAATTGCATTCAAGATTAAACAATGGGAATTAATTGAGAAAATTTCATAACTATATGATAATCAAAATATAACAGAAAATAGAAAGGGAAAAAGTCATATACAAAACAAGCAAACATGTTTCTTATACTATAACATTTAGTGTTTTGCCAAGTGTTTCTACTATTTACATAGGTATCAGTCCAATAATATTAATATTAAAAGTGAAAGTTAAAACAATATCATTTTTATTATAGAAAACTAAAAGTAACAATATTATTTAATCTCAACAAGTAAATAACGAAGCTAAATAGGTGAAAACAAATTTCTACTAACAATAGTTTTTCAAATTAAAAATAACACAAATTCCTACTAACAATTTCTTTTTTAAATTGATTTATCTATATAGGTCCTTAATTATAAGTCTCCATTTTACATACTTCCATTAACTTTCTCAAAATTTTAAAAATAAGGATTTGAGAATTTTAAAAAATAAATGAGTTTGTTCTTCACTTTTGTAGTACCTTAAATAAATAAATTATTTAGTTATTACTAAGATCTCTAAAATTAATACTTCAAATCAATATATTTAATCTTTCATGTAACTTGAGATTTGAATTGTAATAAAAAAAAGTTGTGTAGTTCCTATTTGCTTGTAATGCAACTCTAATATAAATTTTCTCAATCAAACAACTCAGTAAGTATAAGTTGTTAAATAAAAAATTCATCTTTTTAATTGATAAAGTGACTCAGAAACCTAGCTAATTAAATTGTTAAGAACCAACAAAGCTAATATATTAAGACTCCTGGAATAAGAATGACGCTTAAAATAAACAAACAATAATACAATTGAGAAGATGAGCTTATATTGAGGAAGTATATGTGTCTAATATATCGTCCATAACTCACTCCTTAAGAATAAGCTGCAATGTCTAGCTAGTTCATTTACTATTAGGATAGTTTGGATTGTAGTATTTGGGGGAATGAGTGGCAATTGTCATTGCATGAGAGTTGAGTCTTGGTTACACTTAATTTTATGACAGTTAGCTTTCTTCTATCTATAATCTCCTCCAACTACCTTCACCCATTTCTACCCACTGACCCCTAGTTTTATGGAGACATGTTCTTGACAACTTCTCCCTTTAGAGGTATATTATAGACACTTGTTTTGTTCCTTACATCAACTTTGTTAAGGTGTCTATGTCTGTCACTAGGAAAGTTGTTAATTTTCTATTTTTGCTATAAAATTTTTGGGTAACAAATTCATAATGTATTGCAATGTTTGGAGATAATATATTATATGCTAATTGAGTGTGCTACATGACAATTTAATGCCATAGCCGCAAGCTAGAACTTTTCTCTAAATATAATATGAGATAATTTTAGCCAAGAAAAATTGTTATCACTTTTATACCTAGAAATAATGAATTATATCGAGATTAAACATTAAATTCAATCATCACTAACTTTAGAATCCTTAAAAAAGAACATAAAAAACATCTATGAGAACTTTTGTCAAATAGTTTATAGGTAGCCAAAATTCAACCTAAACTTACAACAAAAATTATGTCTTGTCCTATTCTTCACCAAAATAAACACATTGAAACAACCATTCAACCATTAACAATCAAAATACATACAAACAACTCAACAACTCACCCTAAAACTGACTGTCAAATAAGCAGAACATAATAACAATCAAGCAAGAAAAAAAACCCAAAATAGTCATATGAACGGCTTACCTCGACTACAATTATAGGGAGATGATGGAGGACAAAACAAAGAGAATAAGAAATGAAAGAAGATGACCGGATAAGGGAGAAGAGAAAAGGAAGAAAAATGGCTCAAGAAAGAGGAGGCCAAAAGCTTTTTAAGGGAGGGGGTTTCGGGTTAGTTTAATTAATAGATGGTTAGAGGACGTCATTTGTCATTGAACAAACGAAGTCATTTAAACATTTTTTTTAACATCGACACATTTGGTGTCACCAAATGTTAATATGCAACTGAAGATTTGGTGACCAATTACAAATCGTTGGCCCTTAGATGGATGCGACATCATCTTGCTTAATTTGTGTAGATGGCCTTCCATTTTTGACGATATCACAATTTGTCGCCAAATGGTCAACACTTGGCTGCCAAAATCCAAAAGCATCACTAATGCTACACTTTTTTAATAGATTTTTTATTTTTGCTAATTTTTTTAAAACATCATAAATATAAATTAATATAGAAATTATATATAATAAATATAGTTTTGTGAGACCACATAAAATTATGAAATCATATATATTAAAAAAGATTATTCAAAAGTATAAATGACATTTTAGTTAACTAATTTATTTTTACACTTATACAATCATTTTCATCAATATTAATTTTCATCTTTGAAATGATAGTGTTGTCAACTATATTTATTTTTAGGCTTACAATATATTTTGAATAATATTAAATTTGATGTTAAAGCACATTATATTATTATTTAATATTGATTTTCCATTTTTTACTATATTGCAAATTATTTTTAATTAAATAGTTGTTATTATTATTTATTTATTTATTTATTTATTTATTTATTTATTTATTTATTATTATTATTATTATTATTATTATTATTATTAT